>VXAX01002110.1:79158-106291 GCA_013399835.1 Leptocoma aspasia
GGAACAGCCACGGCCCCGCCCCTTCCCCCGTTTGCCCCGGTAGGACCCGTTTCTCCTGCCCTCCCCGTTGGAATGAACAGCAGCCGGAGCCGCCTTAAGGCGCATGCGCGAAAGCGGCTCCGCCGACCCACCTTAAACCAGCGGCGGTGGCGCTGAGAGCTCGCCTGTGATTGGGCGTCTGCCGCATTGCTCAAAGTAACAGGCACGGTGATTGGAGGAGAGCTGAGGCGGCTGTTGTCTCGGTAACCCAGGTCCGCATTCCCGCTGCCGCCGGGGCCGGGGATGCACCGGCAGGAACGGGCAGGTACCGGCAGGTACGGGCGGATACAGACCGCACCTGAGCGGGGTCGGGGGTCTCCCGCGTGCTCCCCGCGCCGCCTCAGCCGCTCGGGTACCCCCGTTCCCAGCGCGCCCCGCCCCGCCTCACCTGAGCGGGGCTGAGCCGTGAGGCGACTTCCGGTGGCGCCCTCCAGGGCCTCACCTGAGGCCTCACCTGCGGGCGCCACCTCGGGGTGTCACCTCATCCCTCACCCGGGCTCCTCTCGCCCCCGAGCCATCGCCCCGAGCGCCGGGTTCTCTCAGTGGAGACAGCGAAGGCCGTGGCTGACCTGGGCCAGCTCTGGAGCCTCGGCCCCGCTGCACGTTCAGAGCCGGGACTGAGCTTAAAAACAAAATCACGTGTGGGCTGCGACCGGATCCCTGCCTTTCCAGCTCAGGGATGCTGTGGAGCACCAGGTACCTCGAGCAGAACAGCACCACTCGGTGCCATGTCCCGAAAATAAACAGCACTTAGCACAGTGAGTGCAGAGCTCAAGGGTGAAAACCTCAACCACACCAAGGCTTTTCACTCAAAGCACAGCCAGGGTTTGTTATTGGAGCAAATCAAGGGGTATCTGGAACTATTTATAGCCACAGTGGGTTAGCGATGCTCCAGGTCCAAATTTCCTCCTCTTGGGGATAAACCAGCACAAGGAAATAAGAAATGCAATCAAGCAAAACATTCATCAACAGCAGTGCTTCCAAGGGTTTTTAAAATAAACCAGGGAAATGAAATGCAGGAGTGACTGCTGGTTTTCTGATGGGAATGCTGCATTAATGTTGGATTTGCCTTTATCTTACACATCCCATTTCAAAGGAAAGCTGCTGTTGTGTTCACATGTTTCCTGCATCTCCATATTCAGTGTTGCTATCCTTGGCTGCTCTTCTTAGGTTTCAGGATTTCCTTATAAACACCACAGGAAAGGGATCTCAAACTGGGGAGAAAAAAAAAGATTTTTAAGTCTCAATCAAAGGGATTTCAGTATAACCAAGTGAGTAACAAAAATGTTTGAAGTTTATGAGGGTGTTTTTTTTTGCCACTGATCATGATCCTGTTCTGCGACAAGAACAGCAACCAAGTTTAGATCAAGGTCATTAAATTGACTTTGTAATCACAACTGATAACAGGAGAAATGGTAGTGCAGTATTAGTGGTTTAAACCTGGAAATGATTCCAGGTAGATCACCTCGTTTGTGCCACCTCCCTGTCTCCCACCCACCAGCTCTGGCGCAGTTCTTCCCGAGTGTTTGAGCCTTGCAGGACACACACTTTGCATTTCTTCAGGCGCACATTCCAAGCACTCGGGGCAGTCAGTCCTTGTGCGGGGATCCCACCAGGTGGCCCCTCTCTCCTGCTTTTGCTGCCCTTCCCGCGGATCCCAGCTTTTCAAGGATCACACGCTCCTTCCACCAGCAGAGGGAAGCAGAAAGATGCGTCCAACCCGCAGCCTGCCCCCGGCCGGGCTCCTTTTCTAGCCCAGCCACCACTCGCGGTGCCAAGGGCCTCCTGGGCTTTCTGGGTGCACCGTCCCCGCTGCTTCCTCAGCTGGGGGAAGGAGGATGCCCTTCCACAGCCTCCTGCTGTCTGGGGACTGCGTGGTAACCCCAGAACTCCCAAAATTACGTACATGAAGGATTTCTGAAGCTCAGTACCGGGTATGTAAAGTAGGTACATCAAGGAAGCGTTTGGCATCTTCCCTTCTTTCTTCTCCTGCCTTTGGCATCTTCTCTTTCTTCTCCTTCCTTTGATCTCTTGCTCCTTGCTTGTCTCTCCCATCTCAGTGATATTAGGAGTGCATTATCTCAGGGTTGAATAACAGCAATCAGGGACGTAAAGGACAAAAAAAAAAAAAAAAAGATGAGGGGAAAATGATCAAGGTGGAGAAGTTGCTTAAAGACTTTCTGTAGGCGCCATCAGTCTGCCTGGTCAGCTTCCAGCAGTGCCAGCTGACCTGATGCTGAGCTGTGACTAAAGCAGAGCAGGCAGAGTCTGCAGGAGCTTCTCAAAGCACTCCCTTCCCTTTGAGAATTTCCTGCTTGAAGGGCAGAGTGGGCAGGAGGCCAAACCACAAACTACACAAGGGCTTGGCTGCTTCTCTCCTAAGCTTTATCCCTGGAGAAGAGTTCCTGCAGCAGGTCAGGAGGGGAGGCACTGGACCCATCAACACCAGCCCTTTTGGGAGCTGCTGACTTGGCTTCCCCCACCTGAAGGACTTGGCTGTGTCCCCCTCAGCCATTCTGGAGCACATTCCATGAGTCAGGGATAAATGCCAGGATGGGAAGTAACCCACTTGTAATTTAGGCAGTGGAAAGGGCTTATTTGCCTCTCAGTGCCTGACCTAGAACACCCAGCAGGTGACTTGACCCACTTGTGTCACTCTGCCAGTTCACCCCTGCAGGACCCAGCCACTGGGGCTGGGAGCTGCTGCTGCTGGACTTCCCTGGCAGCACGGTGCCCCTTGCATCACCCAAACACAATTCCAGGCACTCTGAGGCGTGCAGGAGCTGAGTCTCCAAGGCTGTGGAGGTGCCTGGTCTCCAATTACCCTCAGCAGCACCGGGGTGACAATGGATGTGCCAAACCCAGAGCTGGATGCAGGTGGCAGAAGGGCTCAGAGCCTTTCCCTGGCACCTGCTGGCCTGGAAGGAGCAGGAGCTGCCCTTGCTGGGCAGGGATTGCATCCAGCCCTCCCAGGCTGGGCAGCAGCAGCCAAGCCTGGCAGCACCAGGGCAGAAGGAGCTTGTGGATGCAGTTTTTTATCAGCTGCTCTGGAAACCTGCTGCAATTTTAATAATCAGCTCCAGCAGAATTGGGCAGGTCCTGCTTCCCTCAGCACAACCCCGCTGGCCACGGAGCACGGGCTGGACAACCTCAAGCACGTGGCAGGGCCACGTGGAGATCGACCCCGTGGCCAGGGCAGTGCAGGCTCTGTTCTGGTTCTGCTTGTTGATAAGGAACAGCTGGCTCAGGATCCCTGCAGATGAACCCTCAGACCACATCTTCAGAAATCTCCTGTAATTTTGGAGCAGCCCAAGTCGGAGCAGCTCTGCTGAAATTCACCGAGTTGCATCACACACCTCAAATTTTGGTCTGTCCTGAAGCGTTTTCCTACAAAGAAAAATAAAGAGAAAAAATTATTTGTGCTCAGCTGCTTGATAACTCAGGGGACATTTTTACAGGAAAGGCTGAATCCATCAGAATTGTGAATGCACCCAAGAACTGGGGACTGATGCCTTACAAAGCTCTCCCCGTTTTCATGGAATGGCCTATATTTGGGCTTTGTTATTTTTAGCACCGTAGTAGCACCGTTCCACTTGTCTGTGCATGCAGCCAGGAACAGCTCAGCTGAGGGAGGAAAACAGAGCAGGAAGAGTTCCCTGTGATCTCACTGTAAATCAGCACCTTCTGCAGCAGCCAGCACTGCCTGCCCACTCCCTGCCACTCTTCCCTTCAGCCTTTTGGAAGGCCAGGCAGAGCAGGAGGCTCCATTCCCCTGCCAGCCATTCCTGGTGGTTCCTTGAGGGGTTTGAGGCATTCCAGGGTTGCTGCTGCTGTGGCCAAGCACAGGTTCCATCTTTTGGATGGGGTTTTCAATCAGGCTCATCTGTTCCTCCTCTTTGAGCCTGGCATCTTCCCTGCTCCTTCTTGCTCCTGCCAAGCACAGTTAAATCCCTTCATCCTCTTGTCTGTATGAGGGGAATTAGGCCCCAGCTGCTTCATTTTCCCCTCAACTGCCCATTGCCTCGTTCTTCAACCCCAGGCCTTTCCCTGTTCTCTTTGCGTCCTGTGCCATTCTGGATCACTGCCAGAATCCAACTCTCAAGTCACCAGAACAGGAACCAAGGCACCTACAGAGTATTTTCCATTGGTAACTGGCAGACAACACAATTAATGAAGTTCACACAATGTTCCTAAAGATCAGGAACTTCAGCTCTTCCCATCCTACACACTGGAATAATTTCACATTTGTGTTAGTACAAAGATGTTTCTTTTATCTTCTATGGTCCCAGACCTTCCAATTCCCACTGGGATTGGCAGAAGTAGGACATGAAGGGCATTCAGCCCTTCTTGGGACCACATCTGAAAAGCTGCAGGGATCACGTACAACACAGGCAGGGCTGGATTTATTTGGCTCTATAAATAGAATTCTGCCCAGTCCTCTTTTTGAAAAGCCCAGGAAAAGAAGAGAGGCAGGAAAGGTGTGGTAGTGCAAATAAAGCATTCTGCCCACATGTTGCATTAATTAGGCCCAGCTCAGAAGTTACAGGTGAGATTTTATATGTGCTGTGGCTCCCAGTCTATACAAATTGCCCTGTAGACAGCAGAGAAAATTGATGTTCCTCATCCCCAGAGTCACTCAGCTTTCCATGCAACAGAAGGCTTGCATTAAAGGATTAAACTTTTGAAACTCTGAAGGCACCTACCTCGATGCACAGTTAAAATTAAAGCATGAAATTCGTGTGACTTGGAGAGCAATCCAGGAAATACAATAATGCCAGCATTGGTGGTGCTGGAATGGTGGGTTTGGTTCTGGCCACCGTAACTCTAGAAAAAGCACTGGGAGGTGACATCTGGTGGCACTGCTGGGCTCAGGGGGTGCAGGGTCACACCTGATGGCACTGCTGGAGAGCTGTGCCTGTTCCTCCAGCTCAGCACCTGCCTTCAGGTTGAGTTCCTCAAGTCCTGCTGATTCACCCTTGTGCAAGTCACTTAACTGTTCTGTGCCTGCTGCCCAGCCCTGCAGGTGCCCAGGCTGCAGCAGGGTGTTGTAAGCCTTCATCCACAGGAATCCAGGGTGTTTGAGATGTGGGAGCTGTTAACAGAACACCGAGTGTCATCACCCATTATCAGATGGTTTATAATAACATACACACACCTCCTGGGCTGTTTTGTGCCTTTTGTGGCGTCTTGCTGTAGCTCTGATTGCTTTGGGATTGTTTTATTTCTTGAGTTTTTCCCCAGTTTTGAGCCATTCCCCAGTGAGTTGCCCCCTCTCAGAGTGCTCCTAGAGCAGCCCCATGCCCTGTGCTGAGGCACACTCCAGAATATGTGATGACTTTGCAGAGCTGCTTAACACCGAGTGAAGACACAACTTAATCAGCTTAATAAGCTGCCACTCATCAGCTGAGACACCTTAACTGGCTGCATGCACGTTCCTGAAGCAATTCATGCTTTTATAGTCACTTGATGGTATTTATACATCAGCAAAGGTGTTTTCCCTCCCAGTTTGGGTGTGCAAAGAGCACAGAGCAGTCCTGGGGCTCAGCTGCCACAATCCTGATCACTCACACAGCCCCTGCACTGGGACTCTCAACTCTCCTGCAGTGACTCAGGCTCAGCACCTGCCCCAGCATGTTCTGTGTTCATTAAACTGGTTTGCAGGCCATAATTATTTTCTCTATCATGGTATAATGGCTCTGCATCGTATTAATTTTAACATTGTAAGAATTTGCTTCTGGGAATGGCCTTCTTGAATTAATCACTGACTCATGATTTACTGGGGGAGATAATATCTAACCTACAAGAGGCAGAACAGGAAACTATCTATTTAAAAGATGGCAGTGGCTGATAATTTATGACTATAGACAAAGAGATATCTCAGAAGAAGAAGGTGGACATATCCTGCAGTTTCGTGGTCACTGCTCTCACTCAGCAAAAAGGAGTAGTCACTGGAGGATCTGTTTTTGAGTGACAGATTAAAACTGAGGGGGGAAAAAAAGGAATGAGAAACAAGGAAAAAGTGTCCAAGCAGACCTCAAAGCCATCCTCAGCTCTGGGACCAAACCCTGTGTTACAACAAGGGCAGCTCAACATCTCAGCATTTCACTAGCTTACCACAGGAACCAAGGAAAAAAATAAACAGGGAAAAAGCATCATCTTCTTGTGTTTGAATCTGTAATACAGGGGTTTTCTTGCCCCTCTCCTCTCCAGCTTGAACTGGACTCTCCCACATCACTGGGAGGCCTGGCCATCAGATGTG
The DNA here is from genome assembly GCA_013399835.1 of Leptocoma aspasia. NCBI lineage: Eukaryota > Metazoa > Chordata > Aves > Passeriformes > Nectariniidae > Leptocoma > Leptocoma aspasia. Next base: position 85,457 of record VXAX01002110.1, read on the forward strand.
TCCTCTCATTGCAGTCCATTAGGAAAGTCAACAATAAAAGCTTTAAATCCCACAGGAGGCTGCAGGAGGTAAAGCTTCACCCTGGCAATCTGAATCCTGGCGATCTGAAGGATTTTGTCCCATGTCACTGTGATTTATTCTGTGATTTGGGGTAGCTCACACAACCCTTGGCACCACAGATTCCTGACTGCAAGGACAGCAATTCCCTCCTGCAATTCTGGGGCCCTGAACAAAATGGGACACGTCGAGGTGATGGAGGATTGTGGACACAGCAGTCACACACAGAGACATTTCCTGCCACAGTGCCAAGTCCTGGGCAGGCACGCAGAGCTCTTCCTACCCTTGGGGAGCTCTCCCAGATTTTGGTGCAAGTGCTGCTGGCAGCTGAAACCACTCACAGGGACCCAACTGGCTTTGAAATGTGGGTTTGCCTTTGTTGGTCATCACCCACAGGTAAAGGCAATTCAAAGGCATCCCAAGCCCTTTTTCCTGCTGAAACTCAGCATTTCTGCAAGCAAAGCAATAGCACTTTTGCCCTGGCAGTGCTTGTGGCCCAAACCACAAGAGGATTTAATTTGGAAAAATTTGGGAAATGGCTTTCTCCATGTCTGTGAGGCTGGAGCTGAGAGGGAGGATGGTGCTGCTGACCTTGGCTCTGCTCCCCCATGGAGCAGCTTCCCACACAAATCCAGAGCTTCTTAGGGCATCTTGGGCTGAAGGACACTTCCATGAGCTCTGGGAAGGTCTCCTTGAACCTCTGCTGGGAGAACCAGCAGAAACCACCCTGGGACTTTGGAGTAGCTGTAAGGAATCCCCAGAACACCCCAAAACACTGGAAATGCCACAGACTTCAGGAGAAGCCACACTGGTACATAATGGACCAAGCTTCAAAAGATCTCCTGGCCCTTTGCCTGCTGAGGGTGAGACCTGGGGTGAGGGCACAGCATTTATCTGACAGCTGACACCAGCTGGGAGCTCTCCTGTTTGATTCCCTGAAACTGCTAATGGTGCTTTTGTTCCTGTGCTCAGGACTGAGTTCAGTGTTGCCTTATCAGTGTCCCTGGAAATCAGCTCTGTCCAGCACTTTTCCAACCCAGCAGCAGCTTCCCCCCACGCTCCTGTCACACCGGTTCTTTTCCTCTGTCACATTTCCTGCTGGCTGCACTCTCCTTCCTCAGTGCCTGGCCTGGTATTTACATCCCTTTCCTGTTTGTCTTGTAGGTCATCCCAACATGGATTCCCTTACCAAGGGAATAGCATCTTCCTTCCAGTCAAAGACTTCCCACCTAACAAGGAACAACAAATTTACTCCAGACTTACTCCAGAGTCTGCAGCCTCAGCCACACAAACTCACCAGGGAAGCAAAGAAAACTCCTTCCAGGTGAGTGCAGCCTGGAAGACACCCCACTGCCTTGGGATACATGAAAATCCATCACAGGAGGGTGATCCCAGAGTGTCCCACCGTGTCCTGGTCCAAAGGGTTGGCTGTTGTCCCCAGGAAGTGGCTGGGAGGTGGCAGTGCCTGGAAGGGCAGTGTGGGTTGGGAACAGCCTGGAGCAGTGGATCAGGGGCCCTTTATCAGCCGATCTCCCAGACGTTTACAAACAGTAATTAAACCCTGCACCACCCTGGGATGTGGGGGCCACTTCTTATCCCCACTGCATGGAGCAAGAAGGCAGAGCACACCTGACCTGGGAGAAGGTTCCTCAGATCCCAAGCAGAGGCTTCAGGCTGGGCTGGTTCTGTGCCTGAACTCTCCCCAGAGGAACACTGAGGATAAAGACCCAAATCTGGGGACCCCTGGGCAGGAATGGTAAGGGACACTCATGTCTGCATCCCAAGGCAGCTGATGGATAAAACCTGGCCTCTGCTGGGGCTGGGAATGAGAGCTGGAGAGAGGCTTGTAAAAGTGCTTTCTGGAAGCCAGAACTGCCATTCCCAGGTATTCCATCCTGCCATCATTTCAGAGGGATGAAAAGGCTTGAAACAGAACCTCCCTTCTCCCAAGCCCTCCCACCCCTTGGGATCCTCATGGGAAGACAAATAAATCCATCAGCAGACGGTTCAAAAACATTTATTGTCACCATGCAGTGACGTTGCCTGGCCTGAGATTAAGATCATCAATAAATTCCTGACTGTGGAAAAGAATGAGCCCATGAGAAAGCCCAGGGCTCTCCTTACCCAACAGGGAAATCTTTACTACATCTCTCAGCAGCTGGATCTTGTATCAGGGGTTTGGGGAAAAGGAAGCTGGGAGGGAAGCAATGCCAGGAGGGATTTGATAAGGACAGAGGGCTGGAGGAAAGGGCAAATTATACATGAGGAGGGAAGATCTCCAGCCTGTGTTATCAGAAAACACACAAACACTCCACACCCAGCTGCTGGGGTTAGAGCCTGCTCCCTCTGCTGTTCCAGGGAGAGCAGGAGGGACTCCCAGCTGGGGTCCTTTGGCATCACTGTCCTGTTCCAGCAGAGTCTGGAGAGGGGAGCAGCCAGCTCTCTTCAAGGCTGGACCACGGCAAATCCATGTATTTTACAATAAACATCACAGGCTGTCCATAGAACTTCCATTTCCCAAAGCTCTTCATTTCCCAAAGATTTTGGCTTAGAAGGATTGAACATCATCCTGAGGGCCACACAGCAGCTCTGGAGTCCTCACTACAGCTCCTTGTCCAGCTTGGCTGGTTCATATTTTACAATATTATTTTTAAAGGTAAGGTTGAAAAAATAAAAGCATGTTTGCAGTGTAAAGGCCATTAAAGCATCACTGACTGTCAGGGCTTTGGACAAACAGGTTCTGTGAGTTCTGTGTGTGTGTAAAACTCCCATCACTCTGACCGTTGGTACAACACATTCCAGCTGCAGAATTCCTCTCTCTGATGGGAAGAGGGGAGCACTTGCAGGGGACAGGGTGGGGGCACAGAGCAGCATCAGAACCCCCAGCTCCGGCTTCACCAGAGCCTTCCTCACCTAAAGCTGGCTGAAATGGGAGAAGAAACATCCTGCGCCTTGGAATCAGGAAATGCCTGGGGAGGCAGGAGGAGGGACCCACCTCAGAAAGGAATGGGTTAAACACAGCCCCTGGCAGAGCAGTGGGCAGCTGCAGGGCTGGATGCCGACCCTGACAGCAGCACTGGTAAGACAGAGGCAGATGCAGCCCCAAACCCAGCTCGGGGGCAGTTCTTCCCTGCCCGGAGGCCGAGCTCATCCCGGGCTGGAGGCAGAGCCCGGCTCCTCCGCGGCGGAGCTGTGGGATGGTGTAGGATCCCTCAGTACCCATTGGCTCCTTGTTGCCACGCTCAACCAACATGATTTTTTCAGTTAATCACCCTCATTTCTTGCCCTGTTTATTCTTTCTAAGATCCCCAGGTCCTTCTGGGAGGTTATGAAGGGCTGGGAGAGCAAACAGGAGCAGTTTCTGCTGTGATTCCCAGCGTTTGAACTCACCCAGCTGCAGATTTTGTCCCAGCCACAGACACTGAGGGGACACCCTGGTGACATTGGTCTGTCCTGAGCCCCTGTGGCAGCACAAAGAGGGAAATGGGCTTTTCTGGAGCCACATGTAGCTCCTGTCCCAGCCTGGCAGCTCTCTGCACTGAGGTGCGAGCTCCCAGGGCAGCTCCTGGCTCAGCTGGGATCCCCTGCCAGCAAATCCTGCCTGCCTCACTTAGAGGAACACAGCCAGGCCAGGGTGGTCAGCAGGCCCACAGTGGCTACAAATTAGCTAAAGGGGAATGGGCTGTTCCCCAAAGAACAGAGCTCCAGGGCGGCAGAATCACAATTCAGTCAGGGGCTGGCAGCTTTACCAAAGACTGGTTATCCAGCAGCTCATGCCTGGGCTGCCTCAGAGCTGGGACTCCCAGGCAGAAGTGCAGCCAAGCCAGCCCTCAGCTCACTGAGGTAAATCCCAGGTCTGTGCACCCTGGCTGTGAGCACTGAGCTCTGATTCTGTGGCCACTTTCCAGCTGATGATTCCAGGACATTCCCACAGGTCTGGGGGTTCTAGCGCCCAACTCACCCACAATTTAATTCTATAAATCAGGGCAAATAAGTGAGAGCCGGGGGAACCCTCAGCAGGTTTATTAAAGCTTTATTATTAAAGTGTGTAGGATTTCCCTGCACACTTATAAACAGATGCAGGCAGGGTTTGATTTCCGTGACTTTAATCCTCTCCTCCCATGCCCAGCACAGCACCGGGGCACCTCCGGACACGGCGTGTGGGTGTCCTAACAAAACACAGGATGCTGATTTTCCCTTCACAGCCCTGCAGAGCCACACCACACACCGAGCTCCTCAGCTGCCTGCCTGATGATGCAAGGAGTGAATAAGCACGAATAAAGACACAGAAACTGGGTGTTGTTTGCAGAAGTGAGGAGCAGAGCCCTCCACCCAGCACTGGGGATACCAGAGCTCTTGCACAACTCAGCTCTCAGCGTGCTGCTCTTTTTTATGCATCTCTGTCTCTGTGGGCACTTCTTCAGGAGGAAGTTTTCCTTCCTCTCCAGCTGGGACGCCAGAGTGGGATTCCCGTGTCAGGATTTCCCTCAGACTCTGCACACCATGCAGGCCTGTGCTGGCCTGCCTGGCTAATTAGTGGTACTGGAATTGGAAGATGATCATTAACTAAAATTGGTTTGAAAGCTTCCAGTTTTGTAGATGTTGAGTAATTAAAGCAACCAATGGGCTCCTCTGTGTTTTGATCTGAGAACTCCCAGTGCTGGAGGCTGGGGAGTCTCCCTGGAGGGGAGTCAGTCCTGACCAGGCTGGGAATGAGGGTGAAGGGCAGGGGGGCAGATCCTGCTGGCCCAGGGATGGGCCCTGGGGTCTGTCACACACCCTGTGCTCAGCACGAGTCCAGACACCCCCTGTGCCACCCCCTGTGCCAGGCCCAGCTCCCAGAGCAGCTCAGGTGAGGTTCTGAGCACAAAGCAGGGCCGGGCAGCTCCCGAGCGAGCCCTTTGCAAACACTCGCTGCTTTCACACGACCTTTGGTGCTTGGGGTGAAAATCGCCTTCATCCTCCTATCTCAATCTTCAAAAGGAGCTGGTGGGCTCCGGGCAAGGACTTCAGGAATGCTCTCACATATTTGGGAGCTCTGCTTTAAGCAACCTCCCAGCAACTCGCCTTGGCTGGAAGGGATGAGCGATACTGAGCCAGTCAGCAAAACACCCACCTGGCCGGGCAGGGCTGGGGACTGTGCCCCGGCAGCATCTCCCTGCACGCAGCAGGCACCGGGACTTCAGCCCCGGCACAGCCAGCGCTCCCCAGAGCTGCACAGAAAAAGCTCCCGGTTCTCTGCCCCCATCCCACCCCCAGAGGGGGGAGTCATTCTCTCAGTGCAGACTCAGGGAGCTGCAGCCAGCCTGGGTCTCACCCTGCAAAACCCAGGATGGGTTTGTGGGAAAGGGAGCCCCATAAAATCCAGCAAAATTTATCTTTGTTCTGCTGGGAACATAAAGTTACAACTGAGATGGCTTTTGCTGTTGTAAATCAGGAGTAATGCTGCTGGAGTCTCGAGTTAGGCTGGAGGAACTGAGGCCCAGATGGGTAAATGTTTATCTGGCAGGAAGTTAACCCTGAGATCAGACTTCCAGAGCAACTCACTGAGGGGTGAGAGGTCCCCAAACCCCCCAACTCTGCGTGCACACAACAGCCCAGGGCTGCCTGCAGCCCTCCCCATCTGTCCTGCACAGCAGAGCCAACTGTCCCCACTGGCAGGGTTCCCCCAGGGCAATGGGATGGGGACACCTCTGTCTCTCCTGAGCAGCCTCTGCTTGTCCCCATGGCCAGGCAGGACAGGGTTACCCTGGCTGGGATGAGCCCTGGAGCCACTTGTGCCACGGAGCTGTCCCAGAGCAGGGTCCCCACACTTCCCTGACACAGAAGGGGACAAGGGACCTGCAGCTTTCAGCTGGTGACACTGAGTACTGGGGGATTCCTGGTGGGACTGGTTTTAACCGGAGCTGAAATTCTGCTGTAGAAGGACTTATAGAATCAACACTGAATCAGAGCCATCCTGCTGAAGAAGGAGTTTGTGATCTGAAGGGAAGGAGTGCTGGAGAGATCCCAAAGGCTGATAAACCTTCAGCTTATCTGTGCTTCATCTTAGAGGCCATCCTCAAACAGTACTGAAGTAATCCAAAACTCACCAAGCTGACACATTCCAATATTTCCAAATCCTCTTCCCAGGGCTCCTTCCTCCCCACTCACAGGCCTCAGGTACACCTCACAGGTACATCTTTAACGTGGCCAGGAAAAGCAGAGGATGAAGAAGGGGGAGGAGAAGAGGTCCTGGTTTTCATTGGTCAGAGGATTAATTAGAAAATACAGGGCTCTTCTTGGCATCTGATGACCTAAGTGGAAGCAGCTTCAGGCAGTTTTAGTACAGGGTGGAAGGAATTTGAATATTCCATGTGGGATACAGGAGGAGGGAAATGGCTGGCCTGGGACACAGGGAGAGGCAGAGCTGCTCCTGTGAGCAGGAGTCAAACTGGGCATTTCCTTTTCACTTGTTTAAAAGGTCCCCAAATCTGTGTGACAAAATCCCTCCCCCACAGGGCTGTGCCTGCAGTGCTGTCACACCTGCTGACACAGCTGGACACAGCGGCTGCAGAGGGGACAGACCTTGGCTAAAACCATCCTTGAGCCCTTGTGGTGCCTCTGGGGTCACCTCCCTGCCCTGGCTCCTGGCCAGCCCACCCCTAGAGCTGGGGGAAACGGTTCATTTTCAGTCCTTGAGCCTTTATTACTACAGAATATCCAAAACAACACAACCAACAACACAGTTACAAAAGGAGTTCACGGAGAAATGTGAAGCAGCCTGTGTTTGAAATGCTCTGTGTCACCATACTGAGTCCAGTATAAAACAATGCATCTTTATACACATATAAAATACAAAAGGAACAACACAGAAATGTATAAACAAGGGTTGTGGAGGCCTCCGTGGTATTTACAGTCAGAGATGTGGCAGGGAGGGTGTTCAGCAGGCAGTGTCCCTTCAGCAGGAGCTGTGACTGCATCTGGGAGAGTCTCTGTGCCAGAGAGGAGCTCAGAGCTGGGCTCAGCCCTGCTGGGAAAGCTCTGGAGAGTCTGTGGAGAGGCCAAGGCCTGGGCTGGCATCAGTCACTGCCAGGGCCACCAGCTCTGCTCTCTGCCCAGGCCTGGCAGTGTCACTGTGTGGCCAGCTCTGAAACAGCAGCTCAGGCCCGGTGCCAGAAGGGAATAAAATATAATAAAAATAATAATAATAATAACAATAAACAACTCAACAGAGCCAAGTTCCACGTTCACAGGATGATCTCACAGCAGTCTGTGGCCTGGCCCCAGGGCCATGGGGGGTTCAAGTCAAGGCAACAAGAGGGGGCACAGGGCTGAGTTCTGTGGGGTCACACGTGCCAGCTCAGAGAGAAGTCCCAGGAAGTGCTGCCTGCAGCTCTTTAGAGCTCCTTGAGGATGATCTGGAACTTGTTCTCTGCCTCTACCATGTCCAGCAGAAAGGCCATGTGGTTGCTGTAGTGCTGGATGATGTTGTTGTCCATGTTCACCAGGATCCTACAGAGAAAAAGAATGGCTGGATCAGATGCAGCACATTGAAAGCAGTTCACCTTCCCCAGTCTGAGGGGCTCAGCCACTGTTAATTAATTCATTAAAGCCATGGCACAACACAAGGGAAGATCCAGCACAGAGCAGTCAGAAGCCCTGGGAACTCTGTCAGGGCAGAGTCAGGAATTCCAGGGGGGCTCTGGGGCTCGGGGCCTGGCACTGCCCAGGGTCTGCACTGGGATCTGCCCGGCTGCATCCCAGCCCCAGCACCACCCCAAGCCCTGGATCCCACAGAGACTCTGTGGGTACCCAAAAGCTTCACCAGCACAGCTGAACCTTCTATCTCCAGAGCAGGGAGCCAGAAAAGTCACCTGTGCCTCTTGTGCTGTGCTCCCATCTGATTTCTAAACCAGAAAAGATCCCAAGGATATTGAGCAGGAATCAGCCCTGGATTGTTTCTCCAGACCAAACCTCACCAAGATCCAAAATTGCTCATTATTGCTCCTGAGTCACCCTGGGACCGAGTTCATTTGCTGAGCTCATCCCATGGAAGGGCCATGGCTGGGGCAGGTCCTGCCCTGCTGCCAGGCCAGGCTGTCCCACTGAGCTCCACTGGCTGTCACCAGATGAAGATCTGCCCCTCAAGCTGTAATTACCAGGAGAAGATTGTTTAGGGTGGAGCAATAGAATAAAATTATTGAAAATTAAATCTGGGGGAGCAGGAAGCTGGGCCTGACCCTGCCACCAGCCAGAGTGGAGATATCTCCAATCTCCCCACGCTTCAGAAGTAGCTGCTGGCATGGGTCACGTCCAGCCTTCATTAAACCAGGTGTCAAAATTATTTCTTTAATCTAATTTCCAGGTGTGGCCTTTCCTTTTCATGAGATAGCTCTTTGCTCCTCCTGCCTGGTTTCCCTCCCAGTCATCACCAAACAACACTGGCTGCTTATCAGATCAAGGCATGAACAAAGCCAAAGCCAAACTGAGTGAGGTGGCCTCTCCTCTGAAGCCACCAGTGCTGGTCTTTTCCTTTGGGGAGAAAATTCCCATTTCTGGGGCTAATGGATGAGCAGCATCAGGAACAGGTGGAAGAACTGACAAATTCAGATGTTCACTATGGCCCATCCCTCATCCTGAGCCAGGGACATTCCAGCATTTTTTGGAGAAGCAAACACTGATCCCTCTCTGATAAGTTCTCCATAACCTCAGGCTTTTAGACTGAGACACAAAGGATCACCATTAGACTGCCCAAACAATTCCACCTTCACCCACCTTTCTTTCGCTGGGAGACTTTACCCTCCAAACAAATATAATACAAACAAGCATTATCCCAAATCTTTAAAGCCCAGAAAGATCTAAGTTTTATATGCTCCAAATAGCAGAGCCTGACATGGCTCTACCTTTTATTATCTTGTTAAAATGCTCTTGGAGCCAATGGCAGGGGCTGGAGAGGACAGGTTTGGAGGCACAGCATAAAAGCAGATGAGAGATTAGCTTACCCTCTTTTGCACTTTTTGTAGACTTTACAAATGCTTTCTTCAGGAAGCCCATATTTTTCTGAAATCTGTGAGAGAAAACATGGCAAATCTTTGTACTTGTAAAGTGAAATTCCCATGATAAAAATCAAAGATAACAGTGAGCCCGGGTGTTCAGCAGCAAAGGGTTCCCCCTCAGAGGGGAATTTACTCCAGAGAACAAAACCATGACCTGAACATTCTCCTGGACAAGTTCAGTTTTGGTCTTAGGGTGGCAGGAATTTTGTAAGTTTTTGCCAAGCATTTTCCATGAAGGTTTTTGACTCTCTGTGGTGAGGGATGGGGGAAGGAGAAGATGGCAAAGAATCCTCTGTGCTGACATTTTTCAAACGCCCTATTTTTAAAAGTTTGTAAAACCAGCAGAACTTAAAGTGCAGCCATAAAGCCACCCCAAATCTGGGAGGTTTATTGTTTGTTTCCTTCCCAGCAGTCTCCAGAGAGGGCTGGGTTATCAGAGATGCTGCTGATAACCATGACAGAAATATGTCCCTGTGCTCCTCAAACACAGCCAGGGAATTCCAGCACGAGGCCAGGGAGGGTTTCAGATCACACATCTCCAGCCTGGAGAACGGAAAAGGTGTTTGACAGTGGAAACTATGAATGTGCTGTCATAAGAGGAGACTTCCATGAGGATCTGGATGGGGCAGGAGGTGTGATCCTCCCTCTGCAGCACAACACAGCCACGTCAGGAGCTCTTGGGACAACTCAGCTCCTGCTCCCACTTCCATTTCCATTCCCAAGGGAAAGCAGGCAGGAGAGATGAGCAGCCCATATCCAGCTCCCTGTTCACCAACCCCATTCCCTTTTATCTGCAGTTTGTCCATTCCCCAGGGGGTTTGGGGACACTCACAGCTGTCCTGAGGCCCTGCAGATCCGGGGTCTTCAACATGAGAGCATCAAACACCTCCTCGGCCTCCCTGCGCACGTAGAGCAGCACTGCAAGAGAACAGGGCAGCGTGCTCAGGGCTGCTCCCAGTGCTCCCAGTGCTCCCAGTGCTCCCAGGGCTGGGTGGCCTCAGGGAATTCAGGATCCCAGGGTTACCTCTCTGGGGATCTTCATCCTTGCTGTGCTTTGGAGGGATGGGCTCGAAGTCCTCGGTGAAGGAGGCACCACTCCGCTTCAGGGGCAGCCTGGGCCGAGGGACACAGCACACTCAGGAGGGCAGAACAGCAAAAGCAAACAAAACAACTGCAGCTACTGAACTTCTGACTGAACAACCAGTTACTCCAACAGCCATCCAGCAGTTAAGTATTGGTTTGTAATTACAGCAGCAGAGTTGTAACTTCCTGCCTAAAGCACATGGGCAGCTCAGGGAGGGCCTGCAGAGTGACCCCAAACCCAAAAGCCTTCTGCACCCTCCTGGCACTGCTTCCCCACTGGTATCCCCACAGAGAGGGCCCAGGCTGGGGGAAGAGTCTGCTTTTCAAGTGTGATTCCACTTCATTCCTGTTTATTTTCCAGTCTCTGGGTATTTGAACACTTCAGTGACAGTTGTGATCTTTTATTTTCCCTTTCAAACATTGTCTCCATGAGAACAACAGGACAATCAGGGAGCAGCTTGTGTTGGAGTGACTCTGACAGGGACAGAAATGTGTCCATGTTTCTGCAGCCCTGAGTCCCTTCCAGGACAAGGTTTAACTGATTTTCTGACTCTCAGGGCATCAGGGAGACAGTGAGCTGTGTTATCCTGCCCCTGGGGGTATCCAACAGCCCTGACATTCCCAAAGGACCAGAGCAGCTGATGGATGGAAAATACACACTGCTGCATCCTCACCTGTTTGCAGCGTTGGGAACAGCAGGAGGGAGCACCTGGAATGCAAAGGAAATGGATCTGTGAGTTTGCACAGCATCACTGTGTGCTAGAGAGGCTGGGGAAGGCAACTTGGGCACACTTTAAACATGATTTCCCTTCTCCTGACCCATCAGTTTTCCCACACAATTAAACCCAAACATCTGCTTCTTAGATTAAATGAAATTTGCTATAAAGAACTTCCCTAGGTTCCCTGTTTCTGACAAACTGAGGCAGTGGTTTCTGAGGCAGGGAATGCTGAGGAGCTCTGAAGGACACTGGATAGAGGACAGTGGGGGGATGTCCCACCCACACAGGGACTGAGATGGTCACATTTTGCTCTAATTTATTTTCTACTGCTGTTTTTGCTACCACTGCAGTCCTCTGAGGAAGCTGCAAGTGTGTAAAGCACAGGAATACCTGGCTGGAAGGAGCCTGGATTACCTCACCCAGCACTGCTGCATGACTGGGCCACTCGGGACGTGGAGTTCACCTCATTGCCACAAAGAGCTGTGCTGAGGTTTGGGCTTTTCCCACAACACAGCTCCTGTGGGGGGAATGCTCAGCCTGGGAGCATGGGAGCCAGGCTGCAGGGACTCACCGAGCCACACCTCTGAGGGGTGGAGAAGTGCACGTTGGGGATGAACAGCACCGGCTGCGTCTCCAGGTCGCTCTCGGCCCGCAGGAACGTGATCTCATTCCCTCTGAAGCCAGAGAGCAAACAGCCTTTCAGACCTACAGATGGAGAGTCCAGTTCAGCTCAGCCCCCTCGCCTCCAGGAGAGGGGAGCCCCTCCCCAAGGCTCCCAGCAGGAGTGCTGGGAACAGCACGGGAGCCTGCAGCACCTCCAGGGCAGCCAGGGGAGCCCAGAACCATTCCCAAGGGTTGGTGGTGCTCAAGAAGGGCTTTGGGAGGTGGGAAGGAGCCCAGCAAGGGCCTGACTGCCACCCCAAGGGTGCTGAGGGCAGCAGGGGACAGGGATTTCAGAGCAGGGAGCACACACAAGCACTGACCATTGTTGTTGGAGTCCAGGCATTTTCCTTTCCTTCGGAACTGTTTCCTTTCATCATCCCTCATTTTCCTCTCTGCTCCCTGTGGGAAGATCCAGCAAAATTTAGGACATTGACATTTCCAACACTGGCAAGAGAGGGTTCTGTGACCACCTCTGGGGTGTGACATGTTAAGGTGAAGGCAGCCCTAACTTACAAATGGGAGTCAGGGACGTTCCACAGCCCAAGCCAAGACCCTCTGACACTCAGAAATTAGAAAAACAAAAGTAAAATTTGCTTTTAAAAATAAAACACACAGACAAGAATAGCCGTGAGAAATTTTTCCATGGGAAGATAGCTGAGATTGGAGAAGAACCTCCAAGGAAACTCTCATCTCTTTTGATATTTAACAACTGGTCAAAAATAGAGTCAAAATAGAGTTTATTGTGAGCCATAGTCAGAGGCCTGGACTGTTCTGGGCTCTCACAGCCTTTCTGGTTTTATTCTTGGGGCCTCTGACCAGCTGAGTTTTTGAAAGGGTGGGAAAGGAGTGCTGTACCTTGTCACAGAAGATCTTGATCTGGCAGACAGCCCTGTGCACCAGCTGGCTGCTGCCACTGCCACAGTCGTAGGTGTCGATCTGCAGGTTCAGGGGGACACCCTTCACTCCCTTCTGTGAGGAGAAGTCTGTGCTCAGGCAGTTCACCCCAATAAACACCTGCAAACAGGGACAGGGATTGTTGGTGCTGGAAACCTCCTCAGCCAGCAGTGGGAGCAGAGGGCAGGGACAAAAGCAGCTGCTGAGGCTCTCCCAGCCCTCCCGGGGCCAGCCTGCCAGGGCAGCAGTTGCTTTCCCACCTGAGCCTCACCCCCCACACCTATTCCAGCTCTTTAACTCAGCCTCTCCACTCCCAAAATCCTGCCTGGGGATGTTCTTGCTGATATTTCTCATCTTTCATTTGAAAGGGACCCTCAGACAGCAAAGCCCTGCAGGAAGGGAGGAGGGCAAGGCTGTAGCCTCAGGAATTGCACAGCAATCCTGCTTAAATAAATATTCATCCCACACTGGGGCTCTTTTATCACCAGGAGGGAGTTAACTCCAGTGGGAACTCTGGAAGAAAAGCTGAGCACAGCTCTAATCCAAATTCTATCTCCAAACTGCCAATTCATTGGTGTGACCTTGGAATTCCCCTGGACCCTGGGGACAGATTTACAGCTGGAGAAGCTCCCAGAGCTCCCTCAGCTGAGGATTTCAGCCCTGAAACCTGATGTCAGCTCGAGTCAGTTCCTAGGAAAGAAAACCTCTTCACTGGGGGTGAAGTTTAATTGCAAGGAGAGAAGTAACAGGTGCCATGGGCAACCCAAACACCCAAAACCCCAAATACCTGACCCCTCCTGTTCCCAGCCCCTGACCCCTCCTGCCTCGTTCCCAGCCCTCAAAGCTCTCTGAAGTCTCACCTCCACCTGCCCCAGGCCAGTGCATGAGCAGAGTTTCTGCTAAGAGTTAAATCCAGTTTTGCTGAGATGCCCCCAGGGCTTGCCACATACCTGACATATTTCCATTTCTGACAGCTCTGCCTTGAAGACATTTGTTAACCTCTTGGGTTGTAAAAGACCCAGGTTGCCTTTGGGCTTGTTGAGATCCCAAAGCCAGGCAGGGTTTTCCCAAGCTTCAGAGACTTGGGGTATTTAAGTTTTTATTTTTTTTTCTTACTTGGTTCATCTGTTTTTCAATCCCCACTAGATACAAAGTGTTAATGAGACACTCTGAGGAGATGCAGAGGAGAGAGCAGAGCTGCACAGACCTTGCTGTAATGAACTTTCCTGGTTTTAAGGTGAAAAGGGATCCTGTGACCTGCCTGGCTCCCTTCCACATCCCACAAGGCACAGGAGGGTGGTCAGTCATGTCTGCATCACCCTGCCTGGGAAGGGGGCTCTTTGTTCCCTGAGCTGGGGGTTATTTAAACAGGCTGCAGGTACATGAGAGCAGAGCCCTGAATTGCTGCAAAACCCTTTCTTCAGAGTTATCCATCAGCACTAAGAAAACATCTCTGAGCCAGTCTGGGTGTACCCAGAGTGTTTATTAGCTCATGGCAGTGCTTAAACACACACTGAGGCACGGTGTCCTGCTGCTGTCCTGCCAGGCAAACACTGCCTGGGGCCTGCAGTGGCAGGGCTTGGGCTGGAAACTCTCTGTGGCTCAGAGAGCAGTGGGGCAGTGGCTGGGCTGCCAGGAGGGAGCTGCAGTTTTGCTGAGGACCATTCCCAGCTCCCCTCCAGGGCCACTTTGTACCTTGGCTTCCTCGTGGATGTTCCACACGAAGGACAGGGCGTTGTAGGCCAGCTCCTCGATGTTCTGCACCGTGTTGAAGTTCTCCTTGCAGTCAGCTGGAAGGCAGGGGAGGAGCAGTTCATACTGGGGCTGGAACTGGTGACATCCCCGAGGCCTCCCACCCCCACATCCTGCCCCTGGCTGACTCCCAGAGCAAGGGAAGCCCTGGGATGCAGTGAGGTGGAGGCAGCAGCTCCCCAGCCCCTCGTACCCACGTCGATGACCCTCTGCTTGGCCGTGGGCTGCCGGGAGTGCCAGTGCTTCCAGAACTTCAGCTGCTCCGTGGGGATCTTCTCGTTGTCAAACACGATCATCACCACGCTCTGCAACACAGCCAGCACAGCCCAGCTCAGCACAGGGCAGCAGCAGTGCCCTCCTGACCCCTCCACCCTGCACTGCCCTCAGGGCCATCAGAAACATGACATTTTATGGGGAGATAAAGCTGGGGAAGCTGAGGAGGGCAAGGGAAGGGATTTGGGCTCAGCCATTCGGCACATTCATCTCAGGGGTTGCTCCAGGGCCTGGCCACACATCCCAGGAGCAGGCTGGGGACCCTGTCCCTGGCTCAGAGCTCTTCCCAGCAGGGCCCTTTGTGCATCCTGAGCTCCTGTGACAGGTTCCAGCTGCCACAGAGGCTCTGCAGTGCAGCAGAGGACTTTCCTGTGGGACTGAATCCATCCCGTTCATCCCTTTAAGCCAACAGGAGCCACAAAGCCATTACTGCTCATGTTCAGCTCTGTTCCCAGGCCAGTGGAGCTGCTGGATGTCCCATTCCAGAGTTGTCAGCAGAGCTGTCAGCCTGTCTCTGTCTCTTACCTTCACTTTATTTGAAGACAAGTGCAAACATTTGCTGTCTCCAGCTGTCCGCAGTGTGATGGGGTAGAACTGTCCTTTGTTGAGGTAGGCCATGGGAGAGTCCCCAGATTTGATGTGAATGGCTTTAGGTGACCCCAGAGTGTATTCAAAGTCACTTGGATGGAACAAAGAGAGAAGGATGAATAAGCACACACTGCTGTTTCACTGCAAAAGCAAAACAGAGCCCTGGGAGCCTCCACCCCAGGGTTACAGGCTCCAGTTTCTGCTCATTCCCCACCTCACACACCGTGACACAGCACAGCACATTCTGATCCTCCCCAACACCCTGGGGAGCAGCACTGCTCCAACAGCCTCATTTTACGCCTCAGTTTTGGCTTAAAAACCCCCAGGATGTGACTGCAGCCAGTATTTTTGTGTGGATGGCAACAGAACCATTGCTCAACCAGCAGCAAAACACACACAAATGTGAACCTGTGCTGAGACTTTTACAACATCCTAAACTCAGCTTCCTGTCTCCAAATCCATACCCATAACTGGCTGAGCCAGGAACACTCTCCCTTAATGGTGCTGTAGAAAAAGGACCTGCAGGACACCAACACCTGCTTGTTATGCAGAGCTGGACTCAGAATCCCAGCTCGTGGGACTCTCAGTGTGGTGGGCACCAACTTTAATCTTTACAGAAAAGCTTTGTAGTGGCACACAGAGAAGGTGTCACTGCTGGCAATGGAAATTTGAAAGAAGAGGCTGAATTCAGCAGTTCTTGGGCCTTCACCAGCAGCTGTGAGCACTGAAACCATGAGCCCACAGCTGGTTTCTGCTGTGAGGAATCTGTGCAAGCCACCACCTGTACAGGAGCTCTCACTCAGACCCTTCAAGTGCCCTGTTTAGTCACCAACCCATCTTCTTCCTGCTCCACCTCCTGTGATGCCATCTCTGAAGATGGGCTTGGCAGCTCCTCTTATCTGGAGCCAGGAGAGGCAGAGAACTTCAGTGCACAAATAAACAGTGAGCAGGGAGCCTCTGGCTCAGGAGACGCCGCTGTCTGTGTGAACATCCCCACGTCTGACAGCTGAGTCACCCAGTCAGCTGACTCAGGAGGCAAATAAAAAGTGGGAGGTGAAATAATGTTACCTGCTGGGAGGTTTGATTTGGTATCTGGAGCAGCAAAGCTCTGCCTGGCAGAGGAGTGGAAAGGAGGAAGAAATCCCTCTCATGTTTTAGGAATGAGAGGCAGTGGCACCCTCTAAAATCAAGGCTGACTAACAGTGCTAAGTGAGAACCCAAACCTTAGATTAGAGGAGGCTGATTATCACCCTCATGCTCTGCCAGCCTCCTTTTCCCTGTCATTTACCCCATTCCAGGTGCCCTGTGGTGCAGCCACCTGCATCCCTCGGTGTCACCCAGCCAAGCAGTGCTCCCTGGGAGGGGGCTGTCACCCTGAGATTGACCCCAGTCTGGGTGCAGAACAATCCCAGCTTTGGGTCTAAAAGCTCACGGGGCAGCACCACGCTCTGAAAACACTGAGGAGACACAACTGCTCTCTGCACAAGCACAGGATCTGTAGTTGCACTGGTCACTGCTGGACTGGGGACAGGAAAGGGATGCAGTCCTTCCCCAGGAAAGTGATGGAGCCAAGAGTTCCCTGGAACCCCAAAGCCCTGGATTGCTGTTACCTCTTCACTCCATCTGTGGGGTAACTCTCGGGGCAGGGTGGCTCTGGCTGGGGTTTGAGGATGTCACTGAAGAGCAGCGTCTGCAGACAAGAGCAAACACAAACCAAAAGTAGAATCTCTCATTGCTTTGTGCATCCACCTTCTCCCAGACACCACACCAGAGAAAACACCCACCCTCATTACTTCCAAAATCAGCATAAACGCCCCAGAAATCCAACAGGAGCAGCACCAAGCTTCCAACACAAAAGCAAAGCTCCCAGTGCCCCAGATGAGCCCCCCAGGCCAGAGCAGCCCCCAGCCCTGACCTCCTGGGGGTCTTCCTTGAAGGTGCTGTCGGGCTGCCAGCGCTGCTGCGCCGGGGCCATGGGCAGGCTCTCAAACAGGGAGTTCAGGGAGCTGCTGTCATACACATCCCCTGGGGGCACCAGGAAGTTCTCTGGGGTGGCTTCCAGCTTGCTGGTGCCTGGAGGGAGCAGGGCTGCCTTGTGAGGAGCAGGGACACCTTCGAGGGTCAGGCCGTTCTTCTTGGGGGGCTCGCAGAACTCCTGGGCCATGGAGACGTTTTCTGACAGGAGCTTCATGAGGTGGGCTGAGCCATCGAAGGAGGGGATCTCAGGCTCATAATCCATCCCGTGGCAGTGCCTGCTGGAGAGAGGTCCTGGCTCAGGGCAGGGCAGAGCGGGCACCCCCAGCACGGTGTCACCACCAGGAGTGCCTGGCTGTGCTCTGGCCTGAGTCAGCCCAGCAGCTCCTGCTGGGCCTGGGAGCCCCTGGGGGATCTCCACCCACAGCTCTCAGTGCAGGCAGCAAGAGCCAGAGGTGCTCAGCAGATAAGGGCTGATCACAGGGAGTCAGGGAATATGGTTTGGACGTGGTTTGGGGCTGCACATCCAGGTCCCACATCCACTGCTCCTTTATTTAGGCCATCACACACTCAGAGCAGCAGGGCTGATAAGGAAGGTAATTGCTGTGTGGGCTGTCCATCATCAGTCTTTTATGGCTCATTAATGCTGGAAGTTGATTTTTAATACTCTTTTTTTAAGGAAAAACAATTATTGTTTGTTAAAAAATTCACAAACTCCAGCAACTTAGGAAGCAAAAACCAAAACCAGCTTAACCCAGTTTACTTCTGAAGGAGTGAAGTATCACTTGAGGTTTATTCTGTCAAGTGGTTAAAAACTGACAATGCCAAAGTACACAGCATCCAGGAAGGGGAACTGAACTCACAGTGGCAAATGAGCCATTAATTTAATAGTTAATTATCTGAAAACCTCAAAGGACAAATGGGAGTCACTGGAAGAGAATCCTGGGAGAGTGGAACAGAAACTCTGATCAGCCCAGGGAATGAACAAGGATGCCAGTGCTCAATCCTTCTGCCCTTTGCAGTTGTCACAAAATATGAAATAAAGGCAATTTCTGCAGCTGCTGCAAATCAGCACAACCCCTGTGAACAGAGCCAGACAGATGCTCAGGTGTGTAAATGGGTGTAGCTCCATTTATAGCTGCTTGGGACCTGGCCTAAAGAATTTTAATGTGTGTCTCAGGGTTAATGAGCTGCACTGTTGCTGGTAATAACACCGTGCTTTGATGTCTATTTTCTGCAAGCTCAGAGCCCCATCCTGCATTTCAGCAGCTGCAGGAGAGTGAGGCAGCTCCAGAGAGCAGGAACTGAAGCCAACCTCTTTGCCAGGTCATTGCGTCCCATCATCCCAGCTGGGAGAATCCTCTTCTCCTTTGGCACCTAGGACAAGGCAGAGCAAAGAGTTTGTTTAGTGTTGGATTTTATTAATAGAAAACAGAGCAGAATTAGCCCTGTCTGTGGGCAAGTGAAGCCTCCCAGATAAATCCCCATGTGAATAACAAACAGCAGAGCTGGGCTCTCCCCTGGGCTGCTGCTGGGTTCCCAAATAACCTTGGACAAGCCACAGCAGCTTGTTCTGGGCAGGGTCTTAAAAGCACCCAAGGCCTTTTATTCCTATTGCTTTTATTCCTTTCATTCCTATTCCAATCAGGGGTAAATCAGATCCACAATTCTCAAAGCTCCATCCCACAGCAGCACTGGGAGAATAAAACTGGAGGGGTCTGCAAGGCTGTTCTAGCCCAACAGCCCTCAAAGCACTGCTGCTCCTTATGGGTAAAAATCCAGACTCAAGGCACCTGGGTTCAGGTTTTCCACATGTTCTGGATTCCCTCCAAGTGGTGGTTTGTGCCTCAGTTTACCTCTGGGGATACTGGTGGCACCGTGTGGTGTTGGATAAACAGCTCGGGGGGCTCGGTAGATGGGGGAGCTCAGCAGAGGGTCCCCTCCTAACACAGAGGTACATGTTTTACACATACCCTACACCTTTTTTACCCTCTTTAACCCCAATTTTACCCTGTCCCAGCCCAGGGCACCCACCATGTAGTAGTCATAGAGGAGGCTGAGGGCGGCCACGCTGTCATCGTCCCCGTTCACCCTCATCATGGCCTTGGTGGCTGCAGTCAGGGGGTTCTCCAGGTAGGTTTTCCAGGCTTCATCTTCGCTGGTGTAGGGGAATTTCTGGAAGTTCATGGTGTCATTCTTCATCAGACGCACGGATCTAAAACTGAGGGGAGATGGGGAATGAGGGAGGAGCATTTCCATGCACACAGGAGGGGCTTCCCAAAGGCTCTGTGCAATGGAGGAGGGATGTTCTCCTGGTCCCCACTCCCAGAGCCTTTGGGATCAGCACCTCTGCTGCTGTAGCTGGGTACAGAATCAGGCCAGAGCCTCCCCAGGGGCAGCTGCTCCCTCTCCTGCCCAGGGAGGCAAAACCCCATCAGCTGCTGCTTCCTCCAGTGCCACCTGCACTGTCACAGGGCGTGCTGGGCACTAAAATGGGGTCAGGGAACAATGTTCCCTTGGGTGTGGAGCTCCAGGCCAGCACAGCCCCCAGTCAGACACAGTCACTCAGTGCCCGGATGAAACCAAACCTCGTCGTTTTCCTTTGCTGCAGTCCGTGGGTTTTAAATGATTTTTTCCCAATCATTTGTAGATGATTTTACTCAGAGGGAAGCAGACAGGGAGATCACAACCCCCTCCCTTGCACTAAAAAATTCCTGACTGAGGTGAGGCTCGTGGGACTACGTGAGAAGGAACACACCAAAATAATGCTCTGCCTGTCCTCACTTCTGGCACTTTCTCCAGGCCTCTCCATCTTACATTAATAAACTGTCAGACACTTAATTACCAAAACATTGGTCATCTTTCCTTTTCCTCCAGCAAACCCTGCCAGCAGTGGCTCCGTGCATTCCCTGGGAGGTTGGAATCATGGAATTGTTTTGGTTGGAAAAGAGCCCAAAGATCATCAAGTCCAGCTTTGACCCAATCCCACCACATCCACAGAGGCTGAGCAGTGGCCCTGCTCCTGTCACACCTTCCTGTCACCTGCACCTGGTGTCACCACCACAGCTCACACCATTCACCACAAAATAACATCTCCATGGACAAAAATTCCTTTTTCCTCAAAGTGGAAATGTCCAGGAAGGGCAAGACTGGGTTTTATGAGCAGAAAGGTTTAAAAAACTTCTTTAAATCTCCAAAGTTGCCAAGAGCTGACTGGAGTTAAACCGTGACATCACCAACTGATGTTTTTTTCATGGAAAGGCAAAGGAAACCTTCAGGAGTTACAGCAATGAATGCTACAATTTAATGGCATTTTTATAAGGAATATGTTGTTTCATTAAGCCACTCTCCATGTGTTTATAATAAATCCTTGTCTAGACTTTTAAGTGAATCATTCAGAGAACAATAATTCCTCTTGGAAGGAGCCTGGCATCCCTGAAACTCCCCATGGTTGCTCTGTCACCAGGCACTGCCACCCTGCACCAAATACACATTAAACCGTGCAGGGAGGGCTTGGGATGCTCCTGGCTCAGACTCCAGAGCTCTGCTTGGCTCAGATTCCTGCTTTGCTGCCTAACAAAACAAATTACAGCACAGAATTACTTTGCAGTTCAGGAATTACAGCTGATTTTTCCCATGAGGCCACCAAGAGCTGCTCCTGCTGTCCTTGTCACCTTTTCCTTAAGGAATCCTTTGCTTTTCCCTGCACACACCGAGCTGCAGCAGCCCCAGGCTCCCAATTCCTGCTGCTCTGTGCAGTGTGGGGATGGAGCTGGGGATGGGGATGGGGATGG
>VXAX01002112.1:0-65822 GCA_013399835.1 Leptocoma aspasia
GGCTCCCGGCGCTTCCCGCCGCCCGCGGGCCGGGCAGGAAGGGGCGGGCACGGGGCGGGACCGCGGGCGGGCTGTGCCCGGGCCGCGCCGGGAAACGCCAGCCCCGAGCGAGCCTCGCGTACAGTGCCGGGGAAATCCACAGGTGCCAGAGGTTTAGGTCCAAAAAAGGAGGCAGCGGAGTCCTGCAACTTCGTCCGAATAAAGGGAGAGAGTCCGCCGGGGCACACGCCGGCGGGGTTTTCTCCCTCAGGGTTTCAGAGGGGACACCCTCCTTTTGTCCTGAGCTCCCGGCCACATGCTGCCCGCTTCCTTTCCCCATCGGCGGAGGCGCTGGCAGGGTGCAACCTTCCCGAACTGCCCGCCCCATATTCCCCCCTTGAACTGAGTGTTTTAGCCCAAAGCTGAGAACCTCGGGCTGTGCAGACCCTGGTCTGTGTCAGGAGCCGAGCTGCCTGGGCTCTGCAGCAAACCTGCTGCCCAAAGGCAGTGGAGACACCGGGACCCGTTTCAGAGATGTTAACGCGCACACCTGCACTCATCAAACTGCTTGTAAAGACGTGAGCTTTCCTCTCATGTTTATTGCTACAGTGCCGAAGTAAAGGGCGTTGGTGATTCATTTCGTTGACTTTTAAACCTCCACAATGGTTTAAAGTACTTAAATTAACACCGTTTTACAGAAGGTTTGGGTGGGTGAAGCCAAAGGTACACATTGTTAGTGCTGTGGAAGCGCATCTTCTGGGTATTACTTCTAGCAGTTTACTTTTTCTTTTGCTACACAAATGCAAATAAAGTTACAACTGCTGTTTTTAACAAAGTATTTGAAAGTAGGTGCTACTTTAACAAGTTTAAGAACTCCCACTTGAAACGTGTACATAGTTCAGACAAGGCTTGAAGTAACACAGACCTACGTATATTTCAACAACATCATAAATCCAAATGTTGTTAAAACTGTAGCTGAATATTAACTGTTATCATAGAAGCAGACAAAACAGATCCTCCCTTACTACTCACTTAGAAGAAGGTTTCTTCTTTAGAAAGACAAAGTTCCTAAAATCTATTTTTAAATTAAGTGCAATGTAAGCCATAAATGTTGTAGACCATGATTCTACATCTTAAATGCTCTTTAAAATAAAGTTATAGTGGGTTGATAGCCACAGAAAAAACGATCTAGTCTTGATTTAAACGATGAGTATTCTTGCAAAGGTTGGCCTGGCAATTGCTTATGGAGCAGAGGTGTCCTACTAGAAAGCATATGAAACTCAAGTAAATTTTCAAGCACAGAGGTTTCATGAAAGTCCTTTCAGATTCTCAAAGTCCTGGACTAGCATTTCCAGTGTATATAAGATTTCAGACCGGTCCTCCAGCACGTTTTCTGGATTTCCTGATAAGATCTACGTATGGAAAACAGCCCAGTGCCTAGGATGCTATTAACTAGACCCTGCACAGCACAGATCCCCCACATCCTGCACACATGTCCGTGCCAAAACAGGGGCAGGAGAAGCTCTGCACAGCTCTGCAGGTGCTTGGAGCTGTGGGACCCTCAACACGGGCAAGTTTGCTGCTGTGCAATGCAGACAAATCAGCAGGACACTGCTTCCCTAAACTCCTAAAGTGCTTTTTGGAATCAGGTATGCTTTACACTACAAGGTAGGTTGTTGCCTTCACAACCACGGAATTCCTGTGAAAAGCTTGGGCCTTTCAGTTATAGTTTGATAGATAGAGAATGAAGGTGTTAAGGTCAGGAAAGAAGAAACTAAACATGTATTTGTGCTGCTTGTGCAGGTCAAAAAAGTGACTGAGCAATCAACAGAATAATTATTTTCACATAAAGCACACTGGTCTATGAGCTTTGGGTGTTATTTTAATCTTCAATGTTATTTTAGAGTAGATTAAGCTATTTTGAATATGAAGTTGCAGTTTGGAAATGGTTTTAGGCTTTATGCTAAGTCAGTGCTTGATGGGCTTGCTGTATTTTTTGCTAAATTAATTCAATCAGGAAAAAGGCAAATGGTATCCCTGTAAGGGAAGGTCTTCTCTCAGGTGCAATCAAGGACAGCAACAAAAATCCTGACTCTTAGCCAACAGCAAATTGCTTAAAATAAACGTAACTAGGATTTCATACAACAGCTGTATCTCTGCCTTATACTAGTAGCATGCCAAACAGCACATTTGCAGCTCTTTGTGGCAAGAATAATCCTTTGAAAGCAAGATTTGAACCCTCCCTTTTATCATGTTGAACCTCCAGCTATTTGTGTCCTGATGCCTGCATTGCAATCATTCAAGTTTCAAACTTAGTAGCACAGACTTAGCAACACTGAATTACCACAGCTTCTATGCTGTCAAGTCTTCAGCACTATACAATCAGTAGCACAAACTGCTGGAGTCAGAAATTGAATTCTCCCTAGGCTGAATTATTCCATTTTTGCCTCATAAGCCATCTCCTGCAGCCCCTGATCCCAGCCCTGATCCACAGACCATGCATTTTCTCCAGTCTAACAATCCCTCTATTCCCCTAAAAGCTTCTAAAAAGTAGCTCCGGACCTTTTTTACCTAAGGAGGGGTGGAGAAACGCGTTTATGTGAGGAAAGTTACAGAGAGCAAGGAGATAAAATTGTTACATTCCTACGGGCCATTTGCTCTTCCACGTGTAAAGGAGTGAGCTGTGCATGCAACACATGATATGCCTAGAAAGAAATGAGTGGGGAAAAGGGGAGGATTGGCCTGCAGCACAGCGCTGGCAGGCTGCTAAACTTCCAGCTGCTTGCCCATCTTGCTGAGGGCGTCGCTGACAATGTCCAGCTCATGGCGCAGCTCATTCACCACGCTGGCGATGCTCCTCGTGTCTTTCAGGATCTGCACGCTCTGGGTGTAGGGATTGTACTTCACCCCAAAGGGGCGCTTGATGGTTTTTGCAAACTCTCTAGTGAGGTTAAAAAAAAAAAGAAAAAAAAAAAAAGAATGTGTTATAACCAAAAGAGGGTGTTATAAGCAAGACATAAACCACAAATGGATTATCCATATGCAGCCAGTATCAATACCCACTAAAGAACTTCAAAATAGTCTTAATTGTTATATATCTCCCACCCAGTACCTGAAAGGCCAAGAAAATACTAACCAAAATTCCAGCACTGTAAAAATAGTTACAAAACTGTGATAAGACTGGAAGGGTTTGGTGCTGCTACGGAGAGAGAGATATAAAACCAAATCTGCTTTTATAAAAAGAAGGGGGGAAGGGGCAGGGGGGAGGAATCTGTACCTCATCTTTTCCTTTGCTTCCTCAAAACTTTCAGAAACAAAGTAAACCTCCTGGAAAGTTGTAATGATACATTCTTGCTTGCAGGTGACCTTTGGATCAAAAGGCTTGACTTTGGCGCTGTCAGAGAGTGAGTGCTGGTAACGAGTTACCGTGGGCCAGAGGAACACCCCCGTCCAAAGAATCCAGGGGGAAGATGACATGTGATAAAGTGAATAAAAAGGATTATGTGAGATTATTTTAATGCACTGCATCTTAAAATTTTTATCTGCAGATGAACAATGATTAAAGCCTAACAAACTGAATTATTGTGAGCGGGCATATTCTGCTAGTCTGGGTGAGAAAAGGGACTCCACAGACACGGGGCTTGTGCATAAACAAGAGCAGCATTTTCAGAATCTGGTTAAACCAACAAAGCTTGGATCTGAAAATAGTTACCTGGACTATAACATCAAGAAATCATACTTCATAAAAAGCAGGGGAAAACAGTGGCAATAATAACGAGGCACAAAGAAGAGAGGCAAACAAGCAGTAGCCGTTCTTACCTTGAGCTCACTAATTGAAGAGAGCAAGCCAGCCCCATAAACTCGTAGCTTCCCCTCTTGCTTGCACAAGCCAAACTCTACCGTGAAGAAGTAGCACTGAGACAGAGAAGGAAGTAAAACAATTCAGCCTTCATCAAAGATGCCCTGGGGAGCTAGATGGGAGCGTTTCTATTTGTAGGTAGCATCAAATAGTTGCAAATATCAGCTAGTTATCACCCAGTTATCCTGAGACATCTAAAGAGGAGGAAAGCCAGAATGGAAGGATGAAGAACCACAGGATTGCATGTTTCTCCTAAGAAAGGGGAATGTTATAGATCACCCAGCTGAGCTGGAAGATGCTAATGCTGTGCAAACATTGAGGTGTAAATCTGTTTTGAGAAACACTGACATGAAATCACAGCCTCAGCTTAAAACAAACACTGGATAGAGAGGATCTCTGAGTGAGTGAGAACAGCCCACTGCAGTTTGTTTCTCATTTGCTTAGTGTGCTGTAAAATTAAAGACATTCAGGATTTCTGCAGCTATACAGGAAGGAAGATTGTTTTCATAGATGGCTTAGTTCTGCTCCCACTGAAGGTAGTACAAGTTTTACCACTAGCTACATGAGATGGGAAATGTTAAAAGTCACCAAGTTAGTTCTTGCATAACTGGCACCAATTATTTTTTATCTAAATTTACTTTTAATCTTAAAATACCCTTGCCAAGGCATCTAGAGACTGATATCCAGAAAATTAGTTTAGTTTATATTATTTTAATTTCTTGACTGAAAAGTATCTAATGCTAGCACTCACCACGTTCAATACCATATAATTTCAATTCATTTTACACATTAAAGAAATAGAACACTTTCAAATCATTGAATCATGTCCCCAGAAGAAAGAAGACTTTGTCTGAAAGAAATAGACCATAAAATTTCAGTCTGCAAGACGTAATCTACCACTAGAAGCTGAACCATTACTTGACAGTAGAGTGAAGAAAAATACCAATCATATCAACTTTAAAGTGGTTTGTTTTTTTTTTCCTAGCATGGAAATTTTTTTCATGCTTTAAAATCTATAAGACCAGTGAAATACACAGATCTAGCAGCTGGTGTGGCTAACATTGACATGAAGCTCAAAATTTATTCAGTGGCATGGGTTCAGCCTAGTAAAGCACAAAGCTTTTGATGGAATCCCCAGGCACTCAAACACTCACTGTTGCCAGTTTTTGGACAGCCTCATCTGATGCCCCAAGTGATGCAAGACCAATTTCCTGGGAGAACTGAGCAAAACTGGGTTCAGCCAAAAGAGGGACATGGCCTAGGAGCTCATGGCAGGTATCACTGGAAAAAGAAACAAAATGAGAAATCTCATTATTTGTCTTTGTGGCAAAGAGAAAAAGCAGCACGACTGAACAGATACAGTGTCTTGCATTAAACTTTGTTACCCAAAAGACAGAAAAGTGTCACCCGTTTCTCTGAAAGCTGATCATACCAACCCTATATAAAGTGCATAAAATCAGATTTTAAAATGAAGGTGCTTAAAATTAAGGTCTGAGCTCCCCATTTGTAAGGCAACCGGAGCTTCAACTAACTGCACACAGTGATATCAGTAAGAGATCTCCAATAACATGCTGTACTTTTGAAAATCCTGCACTTATGAAGGTGGCACTTCAGCACGCTGTAACTTCATTACATTCAGCATGCAGGCTGCGCCTTCAGCACCTTAAAAGTAAGTTTTATGCTGGTGTTCTTGAACAGCTTTTAAGTAACTTGGCTCTGGGCAAGCAAGATTCAAAATTTTCTCTCAAATTGTACCACAGGATTAAATGACTCACGGCTCTGGTGTGTAGAGAGGGTCCGAGCTGTGTCTGACATACTGAGTGCAGTGAAAAACCCGGAATGCTAATCCTGCCAGGAAGTCTCTGGGTGACAGGTATCCAGCCACGGGGCGGATGGCGAAGCCTGTGCGCTCTGAAAGTGAACAGGGAAACTGAATATTAGTTTAGCACAGGATGCACAACGTTGTCAGCTTTCCAAGGCGACAGCCATGGCACTACCTTGGCTCAAAAGCACGTGGGAAAATGAGGCACAGTTAGAAAAATCAGGTGGAGGCTTGAGAATCAGCAACATTTTTTAAAATGGCCCTAGCTCTGTGCCAATGGATTTCCTAGGATTCCATGCCTAGAGTCAACAATACAGCCAGGGATCTCCGTAGCCAATCCTAACAATCTTTTCAGACACTGCCCCTCAAATGTCACTGCATGCATTGAAGACACAGTACATTAAAACACAGACAGCCAAAAGGCCTCTTAAAGGACCAGGATGAATGCAAGCCACCAAGGATGTCTCCTTGTGCCCACAAAATAGTGGGATTTGCAACAGACCTCAGTTTATTCTGAAAATTAGAAAATTTTAGGAAACCAGCACATTACCTTTCAGGAAGCGGGACACATCTTCCAGCTGGGGGATATTGTCTTCCCTGTACCCACAGTGTTTGGTGAGCAAGGGCAGGTTTTTAAGGTACTCTCTGCAGGCATAAGCTGGGTAAAGATTGTTAAGTTCTCGGTACACAGTCCCCCAAGTCTTGATCTCCTCCTCAGTGAATTCAATCTTGGGAATTGGGTCACCACTGCAAGGAGAAGAAAGGACATTCCTTAGTAAATGGCTAATAAGAGAGTTTACCCACTGTTAGTATTTAACACCTGTATGACTGTGACACCTGGCGTTGGTCTCTGTCAAATACACAGTGAGATCTGGTCTACTTCCTGGAAAGCTTTTAGTCTAAGGACTCACCTTTTTTTCACTGTAATCAGTTGTCAGGAATCTTTGCATTGACCTCACTTAATGCATTGGTTCTGTAAACAGTTTCTTAATTGTTTAATGCCAAGAGTAAGGTTTAAAACACCTACCTAATCTCTTCACAGCTTCAGGAGCTGATAACACATCCTTTTCCATGTTGGATTTCTAAGTCTGCAATTATTTTCCGTTACCCTTTTAATTTGGTTTAGGAAAAGAGAATTCCCTAAATTAACAACACATTGTGTGACAGCAGCTAAATATACACATCAGGTAAAAATCATGCGTCTGTGCAGAGGAGACCAGTGCCTGTCTGAAAATATTAATTTTAGTCTCTCTTTCCTATTTAGTCCTCAGGACCTTGAATAAAGAGGTTCATGGCAAGGCCAGTGTTACACTGCATTTCCACTGCCAGCCAGGGAACTGGCATGGAAATGCTTTCCCAAGGGAATCCCTGTCAACAACACGTTAACAGTAATCAGCTCAGAACTGTAGTAACCAGTTCCATTAAACACACAGTGCAATAGAACTCTAAATAGAGACCTTTGCTAGGTCATTTTCAGTTAAGGAATTTGACACCTAAAATCAATCAGGCCACATGAAAATCACTTTTAGAAAGAATTTACAGCACTGGTTTATGAAACTCTTACTACTTTAAGAACTTGATCCCCTGCAGAGAAGCATCTCTAAAGACAGGAGCTCTTAGAATTTCTTTTCACAGAAAACTTCTTATCTGCACATCACATGTGCTAGCTTGAACCAGGAAAGAAAATTCAAGTATTAACGTTTGCTCAGAAAGTGGACTCCCAGTGGTGACTGGGCCATACACTGGGGTTTGCCTCCCCTCCCTCTCCTTTGCAGAGCAGCTGGCCAAGCCACACGGCCTCAGACTGACCAGAGCTGCCTCATCCACCTTCTCATCCTGCCTCCCATCTCCCTTTCCTTTCACCTCCTTGGCTCTGATTCCTGAGCTGAACCTGCATGTCTCAGCCTGATCTGAGCCCAGGAAGGTGAGCTCCTCCCTGTCCACTCTGCTGTTATTTCAAAGCACCCTGAAGGCTTCTTCTGGAAGAATTCAAGCTTACTGTTTGTAGTTCATAGCCAGGTCTGCAAAATACTTCCGCCTCTTGCGATAAACGTTGTCTTTGAAACCCTGGTGGGGAGAAAGGAAAACAGTTCAATGAGTTTCCAAGCCATAATAACTAAATCAGTTCAAAACAGGACACTTGACATTTCTTCAGTTGGGGAATATAAAATTATGATGTGTAAGATTGAAATGAGAGGGCAGGAAACTCATAGCTGTAGTCTGAAATGTTCAATAGATGTGAACTGAGCAAATACTCCAAAGTAGGAATCAGCTGATTTATGCAGCTATATATTCTGTGGAGAAGGATTCATTTTAGGTGTATCAGTATTCATACAAAGTTTGTTACTTGCAGGATGATTCAAAATTACAGAACAAATTACTCATTTTCACTGCCCAAATACCAGTGTAGTTTCTCCAGTAAGGAAGAAAGAAAGAGGACGAAGAAAGCCTGCCTCAAAATAGCTTTCTTTTTTAGCTTCTTTAATTTGTATGTGACCACTCGAGGCCCAGACCTGGAGCTCTTGCACAAGTAAGCCCTGCAGAAAAGCACAGGAACTGAATTCAGTCAGTCTTCCCTGAACAAAGAAAGAGAGATGAAATCCCCAAGTGAAGGTGCTCAGACCCCCAGAGACGCCATCGAGGAAGAGGAGAGGGAGGAGGAAAAGCTGCAATTTTGTGGGTCAGCTCCACAAAGTATGTCTCCAACTATGGACTGGGTGTAGGGAGGGAAAAGTACTTACGGGATGGTCGGCATCCAAGTCAGAGCCGTACATCAGCACCCGGTTTGCACACTTATCCAAATCTGAGATCTTCTTTGGAAACCAGGGAACATTCTCCATGTCTAGGGAAGGCATGGAATCCACAAGGTTATTAATAACACCGAGGGAGGAAATGCTGCCTTCAAGTATGCCTATGGTGGTTACAGCTCACTCTATAAATTAAAGGGGCATGAATAAGACAAGGGAGACCTCTGCCTATCTGGCACCAGCCTCCAGCTCACACTTCCTCCTTGGTCACTGCCACAGACTGCCTGCAGAGCACAGCCAGCCCCAGAGCCTCTGGGAAGGAAAGTTAGCATGGGTTTCTCTGCTGTAGTTAGAGTAGCAGCTAGAGGATCCCATGGAGACAAGGTCCCCCTGGGTACAGCTGCTGGGAACCTTGTAGGGCACAAAGGCTGCAAAGGAGAGCACAGGTGATTTCCCTGTGGTCCCTGGGCAGAGTGGGAGCAGGTTAGAATCCTCTCATCCTGTTTTACTGACCATGGAAAATGGATGTTTCTCCATGGGTCTGTAGGTGGGAAGCATCCAGCTTTGCCTTGAGGGGTCTGGGGTGGGAAGAGGAGCAGGAAGCCCTGCTGCCTGAGAGAGGTGCATCATTACAGTTTTGCTACCAACTGCTTTGGGGTTATTTTTAGCCTATGAGAGTTTTTTGCCAAGCTCTTGGCAGAGCAGTTAATACACTGTTTTTCTGCCTCAATGCTCTTCAGTTTACTTAAAAAGGTCAGGAGACTGTTTAGATTCCCCTTACTTAGGGCTAAAGTAAGCCATTTTATCCAAGAACTCCAGATCTCTCCTTCCCAAGCACAATGACTGAGAAATACATGGGACCAGCTTCCTGCTGCCCTGAACTTTGGGCATCTCTTTAATTAAAAGTAAAGATAAACACAGCATGTAGTATCTAAAGGTAAAAGGCACCTCTGTCATACTAATATAAGTAGCCAGTTATGGTTAGAAGTGGGTAAAAAAGACAACAGAATCAAGAACTAAATGAGGAAGTTGCAGAATCCATCTTCCACTCCCCGCAGTGTCTGAGCTGAACTGGGGTCTGTCAGTATTACACCTCTGCCATCGTGGTGCACTGGAGCCCTGCACTCAGACTTTGCCTGCAGGCCAGCCTGTTTTGGGAGCTGGGCTGGGAAGGGACAGGAGCACAGACAGCAGACACACAACTTGCAGCAGCCTGACACAGCCTGAACTCCCAGGTGACAGCCAGAATACACTCACACATAACACAGAAACAGGTACCTGCAGGTGCCTGAAGACACAACACAAGTGCAGGTGTGGACAACCATAAAAAGATTTCAAACCAACACATTTGGAAGTGCATTTTCATCAGAACTGCCTTTTGTACCTACCATCTTCCTGGACATGGAAATGCTCTGTTGGGCTCACAGAGACAATGCTGACATGGGATTTCAGGAGCTGGAAAATCTCATTCAGTTGTTCCCTGTTACTGTCACAGTCCACGAAGATCTCAAACTCAGAATTTCGTCTCTTGGACTTCCGTGACTCAATGTGTACCAGATTCACGTGCTTCTCCTGTTTGGTAAGAAGTAATGTTCTCAAAGAGATAGGCTAAAAACAATTGATTACAAATTAAAATACTTTTTCAAACTAATATTTTACTGCAGTGATCTATTCACCCCCTCTATGAAGTTATTTTAGTTAATTGGACCTCTTGATAGCAATTTGCTTATTGGAGGGGGAGGAAGGTTTAATTTTCTATTCAGAAGAAAATGAAAGCGAACCTGTGTTCTTTCAGTTTTGTTTACATTCAGGAAGCACATAAAGACACAGTCAGGAAGTTTAAATTCATAGACCTTTTCCTTTCTTCCTTCCCGTAGGAAGCTGATTAGCAAAATTCACCAAAATGCCCATCGAGTCACCATATAATTATCTCACAAGCAAGCAAGGGATTTAAAAGCAGTCGTTTTCAGGGCATTAGTTTCACTTTTCTTTAATCTGAAAAATTATTTAATCATGTGTTTTGTATTAGGACCACTGAGAAAACCCCAGGCTAAAGCACGCAGGGCCACACACCAGAGCACAGTGGCACTGCACACATTCCTCACACAACTCCTGCCCAGCAGCTCCTCTGCCACTGCAGTCTGGCTGGGCACTGTGACAAGGGCACCGCACCCAGCACAGATCAACACCCCAAGTGTCTACCTGCCATCAGCAGGGGCTTCAGACCACCTCTTACTCCCAGTAAAACCATTGAGTGCCAATCCTCTTGTCACGAGGGGAAAAGACAAACCTCTCCCAGTGTTTAGTCGGTGCAGATAAGAGTTTTGGCCAGCCATCAGCTAATTGCTGAGGCATATAGTTGCCTTCATGGGTAATTTTGGGTGCCAAGTGGGAGTCGGGTTAAGAATCACATCCTTAATAAATTAATGTAA
This sequence comes from Leptocoma aspasia, assembly GCA_013399835.1. Lineage (NCBI taxonomy): Eukaryota > Metazoa > Chordata > Aves > Passeriformes > Nectariniidae > Leptocoma > Leptocoma aspasia. The sequence continues at coordinate 10,840 of VXAX01002112.1, forward strand.
TTAATTCCAGTGTGTTCCAAAACTACCCTTACAATTTAAAAATGCAGAGCTGCTGTGATGATCATGTGATTATAACATACATACCTGAAAAAGTTTTAATGCTTTTACAAGTCCTCCAACTTCATTCTTCAAGGAAAAAATGATGGCTGTCCTTCCTCTTTCAGATGCATGGTCTTCATTCTCTTTGTTATCTTCAATCATCATGTAAGCTGACTTATTTAACTAGATACAAACAAACAAAAAAAATTGTTTTAATAGAAATTCAAAAAGTGTAAATTTTAACATTTCTGGGTGTCTTGGGTAATGCGGTGCTTTGATCAACCGCAAAAGGAAAATTATTAATTCAATTATTATGCAATAATAGAAATAAAGTTAGTCACAGATAGAATTTGTGAGAGACTGAAATACCAAGATATCTTTCTTTTAGTTGAATGATTTTATGGACACCTTTGGTCATTCCCTAGGATGCAGAAAATGTTTTCAGTGTATAGTTTATAATTAGCATTGCTCCTGGGATGAAGGGGAGCAATAAGATGTCAGCAGAAATAGTACATTGGACAAAACACTTGTTAGCAAGTTCAATGAACACTGGCAAAGAGAATAATCCAAATCCCGCAGGACATAGGCAGGAAAAGATGAATCAGGGTTCAGTAGATCAGAACTGAAAAATCACTCTCCTGTTACCTAACAGTAAAACTCTGTTTTCACAGGGCAAGGAGACAAACCTGAGGAGGTGAAAAGTTTTGCTGACCAGAATCTGTTGGCTGTAGAGACAGCTCCTCTCTGATCAACCACAGCCGAGCTGCTCCATCTGCCACGTGCCCTAATCCGTGTGTCAAACCCTCGGCACAACCACCCAAACCACACACTGACAGTTCAGACACCCCACTGTGCCAGACCGTGGGTTTTGTACCTTGCTAGTGATCACACTCCTGGCTGTGTGCAAATCTGCAGCTACCACAGACCATGTTCTTAGCTAAACCAAAAATAGAGATAATACTGAAACAGTAAAGAGTGGGGAAAATGCAAAGTAAAGAAAAAGAACAAGGCTTATGAGCAGAGGCTGTCCCTCATATGTCTTCAAACCTTGCAAAAAAAGAAAGAATAAAAGGAGACGTTTCTGAATGAGTCAGCAAGAAAGAGGAGAGGAACAATGAAGGCACATTATTGCTATTTGGAATTATTTTTTTTATCTGACACACCCTTAAAGATATCACTAACTTGAGACATTTTCAGAAATTAAAAGAGCAAAACAAAAATGCAATCAAAATACACCAGTTCTTTTGATTCCCTTATACAGTCTCTCCAACTTTAATGATGTAATGAAAATATTTGGATTTCTGACTGGGCTCCCACTTCTAATGAGTTACCACAACATGATGAGCCTGGACAACAGTGTCAGGCCATCACACTGTTTCTGATCCACCACAGTCAATGAACTCCATCAGCTTGAGTTCAAATTTTCTGCTGAAAGTGTGTGGCAAGTCCAGTTGGGGTTCAGCTGAGCAGGCTGCAGGTTCCCCAGCTCGCTTCAGATCATGATTACAAGAGCCAGGAACAGGCACTGAGCAAAGGCACTTGAGGCAGAAAATAAAAAGCCACAAACACCACGATTACATATAGGCCATGGGTTGTTTTCTCAAGTGCAGAGAGGCCATTTGTGTGAGCCAAATCCTGTTCAGATGATCCTGCTGCAGAGAAGCAAAGGAGTCTCCACTACAAGTAGAGTTAGGTGGTGGCCTTTGAAGGCAATAAGTGTAGGGCTGGTTTATAGAAGAGGCTGATATGCAGCATGTTGGCTTGACTCCACCTCTAGGATCATTGGCTTGAGTCTGGATCACCTGTCTGAGATTTGGCACAGCTGCATGCGATGTTATGAGGTGCACAGCTGGGACAGACTGCCTGCACCAAAAACTAATGCTCCTCTTTTGTGTTTTGCTGCTGCAATTTACACTGTCTAGGATCAGCTGACAACATCTATGAAGTTATATGTTTAACAGGTCAATGAAGAAAATCCAACAAAATGCAGAATGTTCTTATTTAAGCTCTAGAAATGACCTCTAACTTAGGAATTACAAGTTGGACAAGAAAAACTGAGATGCTTACAATGCCAAAGGCACACCATATGTATATTTAAACCTACACCAAAGCCAATCTTTTGCTTTAATTAAACAATGAACTGAAGACAGTAATGCAGCAACCATTTGGGTGCAAGGCAACAGGAGAAAATGGTAACACAGAAACAATTCCTCTCCTTCTGTGGCTGCACTTCAGTTATATTTTATTCTCTATCAGTAACTCAGCAACCCAGCTCTAATAAAATCTGAAACTTTTCCTTTGCATGGTAACACATTTGAGCTTTTTGGAGGGTGAAGGGTGAATTAGTATTGCATTGATGTTTTTTATTAACTATGCAAATCATTAACTGATTTTCCACCAGCCTGACTCAGTCTTGATGAAAATACACAAACACAGGGATATTCTAAGACCTTTATTTAGATAGATAATTAGGTGCTGTCCAGTTAAAGATTGCACTTTTTGGGACCCATAGCAACTATCTTCCCTTTCTCCCTCTCCCCAAAGGATGTTCACTGAGAGAAAGATATATGAGGGTGCATATTTTGTGCTTTAATTCTTTATATTAATGGATAACCAGGATTTAAAATTATCCAAATGTATTTGCCTAAAAAAAAAAATCACATTTCAATTCATAAACTGAAGATTAAAAATTCTTTTCAAAATATTTTACACTGATTGACATTAATCATGATTAATAAAAAATGTCAACGGGTATTTTATATTCTCTTCCCTTTAAGTAGCTGCTTACTTTGTCACTGTCCTTTGACACACCTCTAGGGAAGGGTGCACACACGATGTTAGGAGTGACCACAACTAGATACCACATTACATTTTCCAGCCACACCAAAGTTCTTCCTAAGATTTAGCTCTCAGACACCAAACCAAAAGCTGTGTAGAGCAGCTTATTTGGCTTCCAAGCATCTGAGGGATACAGCAAAGCAATATTTTTGTGAAACTTTACTGTCAGCATTCTTGTTTTCACAAGGAATTTTACAGACTTTATCAACTGCACAGTATCAGTAACGGCAGCCAGTGCTGCTTTTATCTGATCTCTGGTGCACTAAGCAAATTCCCACTACAATGTGGAATAAGCCAGGAGTGAGTTTTTCTGGGCTCTGTCTCCTAAGCAATGATACACCGAAAGTTGTTTTTGTTCTACCTTAATTTCATGTGCTCGCATTTACACTTTGAGATTTGTTTTTCCCTCTTTTATCCAGAAACAGCAGCTCCATCCCAATCCCAGCAGCACTGAACGCTGCCACCGACGCCAGAGGAGCCACATCCCAGGTCTCTCCAAATACTGCTCTCCACGTAACCGGGGCCAGAAAGGTCCCGTTTTTCCCAAATCCCCGTTCCGAGAACTGCAACAGCGAAGCGCCCGAGCTGTGGCTCCACAAGGCTCCCTCCACAAGCCAGGACCGACCCCGGGGCCGGGCAGCGAGGATCCCATCCCGCTCCTCCCGTGCTCATCCAGCTCCTCACCTGTGCCCACCCCACACTTCCCGTGCCCGCCCCGCTCCTCACCTGCCTGCCGGTGTCCCTGGGGCTGGGCGCCGCCTCCAGGGATGCTCCGCGGCGCGGCGCGGGGTGCATGGCCGGGCAGGCTCAGGGCAGCGCCCGGCCCCGCCGGCTTTATGCAGGGCCGAGAGCCGCCCCCGAGCGAGGGGAGGGATGCGGGGGGAGGCGCTGCCGGGAACGGGGCGCCTCGGCCCCTCCACGATGCCGGCCGAGTTTGCAGAGCGGCGGTGCTCGCCCGCAGCCACCAGCCGCTCCCCGTCTCTGCACAGAAGAAGCCCTTTGGCTCCCGAGTTACCCCTCCTCGGCCACCCGGACTGGGTCACAGGAGGCTGACCTTTTGTGGGTAACTCTAGGGGTTTTGCAGTTAGCATACGTTTACACACCACGGGGCTGAGGGGAGCGAGCGTTTGGGTGGAGGGGGTCTTCCTCCATCGTGTCCACAGAGGTGCTCCCAGCGCTTGTGCATTCCCTTAAAATGCTCCCACGCTGCCTGTGGGAAAGGGAAGGCAAACTGCACCAGAAGCGAGAGGTGGTGAGGGCTGGGCCTGCAGCAGAGGGGCTCTGAGCAAAGCGGGCTCCAAGGGGACTCAGCAGGGATGGACACCCCGAAATTCTTGACAGCACACACTGTAGGTTGTAGTCCCAAAGAGGAACAGTGTGCAGATGTATTGAGCTCTTCACTAAAACCAGCAGGGCATTTCTGCTGTGAAAATAAATTGCAGCGTACTACTTATTTTCTCAAAACCTCCTGTGCCTACAGGAAGAATAACAACATTTCTATTAGCAGAAAACTGCATCTATACATATCGTATATACATCATCTATATATATCATCTATACGTATCATTTATGTTGTAATTTATTTTTTACATACATCTAGACACGTTTATAGTATAAAAACTCACGGTTTTTCAACTCCAGTCCTCACTGTCTCATCTCAGGTCAACTTGGCAACATTAAGATAAGGGGATTTTGGTCCAGAGCAGGAGAAGACAAAACGTTCCCTGGGAACATAACCTCTTGGAGGTGTTAGGGGTCTCTTGGGGAGGAGAAATAGATTATTTTCTATTTGAGCTGTCCAAAACCAAAGACTCTGACCCTTTTTTTATGTGTTTTGTTTTTTTTTTAATGAACCGTTCAAAGAAATGCTCAAAATCAGCAGCAACTAGTTTCAATCTAATATACTCAAGTGTCTAGAAAAATCCCCAGGATCTTTCTCTTCAGTGCCTAAAAAGGTTTCAAGCTTTTTTTTTTCAGCTAGATCCCTTAGACACTGGTGTAACACACCTGGTAAATCATACTGATGATATACAATATACAGGGTGACACCCAACCCAGGCAGACACAGTCACACTTGCACCAACATCTGTGATGATATCAGAGTCTTCCTTCTTCCTAGAAGGCACTGAACTCCAAACAATCCTGTTTCTAAGAGGACTGAAGGTGACTAGCTCAGCCCTTCAAACACAGCGTGGGATTGAAAGAACACAGCTGGGAATGATGACATAGCTGGAAAAACCTTTTTTTTCCCCAGTTTGCCAATGGGACATATTTCATCACCAGAGGCTTCAATTTTCCCTGCATAAAGAAAATGCAGTATTTATCAATATATGCCTTATCTCTACAACAGGCATTTCACTTCCTTCCTGAAGAATAAATCTCCCCATCGAATGAGCTGACTCAGAAAGCAAACAACTTGTAGGATCTTTACCCATACTCCTAAGTGTGTGAGAGCCTGGTGTTAATGATAAATCTGTAAGCACGGGCACAGTAAGACACTTATGATAGAATGTGACTAATCTGTCAATTTTCCCTAGCTCAAATGAAGCAGCAACAATGGGGAACCCACGGGCAGCCTGACCTACAACTGCTGAAACAATGGGAATGAGGTCAGGAATGGCCAAGGAAAATTTAACCTAATATGAAATTTATTAGTTACGTAACGAGGTAACTGGGGTGCCCAGAGTTTTGGGGAGCAGATTAAAGCTGATTCACTGGTTTAGTAAGAAGTGCTTGTTCACCACAGCCAATGCCCCGTGGTCTGAAAGGGCAGAACCACAAAGCATGAACAGGCTTGATTACAGCCTGTTTCCACTGGGTGCTCGCTGGAGCCTGCTCTGCTCCTCTCCACACAGGGCTTCCAGCTCCTAGGAATCTGTGGATGGCTTTATAGGAGAACTACTTGAAAGGTTTTATCCAAAAGCTAAATCTTCACAGTTCTAGGGTTGCAAGCTTTTGGAAAACTCTCACTCTGTCACTAGCACAGCTGCTGCTTTGTGTTTTCACACACAGAGAAAAATTTCTAGCATTTCCCGAAAGCTGGTGGTGTAATCTACCATTTAAGAATGCTGGCTTGGGCCCCTCACCACAGAAGAGAGCAATATGTGATGCTGCAGGTTTTAGCTTTTGTACTTTTCAGATTCTGTTCTACTTTAGTGTGTAAATCTAGGGTTCATATCAGGGGATGGTGAGCTCTCTTCACAGAGCAGGGAGACAAAACAACTCCTTCTCCAGCTGGGGACCAAGGAGAAATGATCCACATCTCAGGCCCAAGAGCATAAACAATGATGGACTGAAGACAGAAAAAGAGAAGGATGGGACTTGATAACCTAAAGCTGGAATTGGACAATTAACTCCAATCTGCAAATGGAGCAGAACTGATAAAAGTGCCAGAGCCCGTGCCCGGTGTCCATTTTGTGCCCATTTTGTTCATCTTGGGTGCAGCCCTGGCTGGGCTCTTGTGCTGCCCAAGGTGGATCCACTGAGGCCTCCCAATAAATCCCTGCTTTATTCTGTAACTCCATCTACTCTCTGTTCTAGCTCAGCCTGCACAAGGCATCATATGGCACAGCAGCCAGGTATGGAGCACAACACAAACAGGGCAGCACAATGCACAGGAGCTACCCTGCTCGTCCTGGTAGGAGGTTGCACAAGCAAACACTGACCCAGAAAAGGTCTGAAATGTGACCTTGCTGGTCTGCAGGAGCACCAGGCAAAGAGAGGCCAAAAGTTTTCAGTGGGATGTCAGAAATCTACAAAGACCCTGAGGTGGGAAGGAACTGGGAAGGACAGAGACAACTGTGGCATCCATAGAGATGCCACAGAGAGAGAGGCCTCCCCTTATGCCACAGGAGATAAGGCAATGCAGTGATTAATTATTCTCTGAAGCCTGCAGGAGATTTCTCACATATAGCCTCTTGTGCAGACAAAGCCCTCCAGAAAGATAATCAGCACCTGAGGATGGAGCACAGGTCCAACCCTGCTCAAAAGTGGGTCAAGCTGATCACGTTTTGCAGGACAGGGCTTTGCCATGTGCAGCTGCCACAAAACCTCCCTCACTGGCACAGAGCAGCCATGGCACTGTGAAGGCTACCAGAGTGGCTTCCAGTTACATTTTCCCTCATAATTCCTCATTAAATGAATTCTCCTCCACCTCACTCAGATCCAAGTGACAGACTGACGTCCAATGTTTTCTCAGCCCTTTGCTGGAGCAGTTCCAGGAACACCAAGCAACTCCAGGAAAGCCCATGAGTCTATTCCTCCTTCCCACCTGCTGGCTCAGAGGTGACTCTGCTCTAGTTTTCAGAGAGTTTCTGTTTTGTTCTTCAAAGCAGAAACTTGACAGCAGGGTTTGCAATCAAACAGTGCTTCTGACATTTGGGGGCACACAATTGTAGATAAATATTCTGGAGATTTTTAGGCTGAGAAGTATTAAAACCAAGCTGTCATACCTGCAGATCTTCCCCTCCCTAGAGAGCCACACAATAAAGGGACACTTTTTGCTCTCTGAAACACAACAACAGAAACCTTCTGCTCTACCTCTCCTCTTCCTCCCACTCTGAGAAAGTTTGCCCTCCATGGGTCAAACATGTAGGGACTCAACTAACCTGGCACATCTTTCCAGACATGGCACAACTCTTGTATTTACTAACACTCTGAGGAAGTGGGTCTGGGAGGGGGGAAAAAGGGTGGAAAAAAGAAAAATCAGTGTAGTACAGGGGTTCCACACTGGGGGAGAGACAGAGAAAGAGGATGATTTTGTTGAACTGGAGAAGCAAGAACAATGGAAAAGCAGGTTGAGAACATTCTGTAAGGATATTAATCTTCTGCTGAAATGTAAGATTATCCACCTGAATGCAGCAAGACTGAAGGAGAGAATAAGTCACCCCTAAAGTCTTCTCAATCCCATCAAGGTCATCAGTGGGAATTACCTGATCTCCCCATGTGATAGGAGAAAGTGCTCTAATCTCCAATAAGGCAATTTCACAACATCACTTCTGAGGTGTAAACCCCCTTGGACATTTTTTGGCCCAGGCATCTGCCTTTCCAAGCAGGACCATTTGTCTGAGGCAAAGGGGCCACTTGAACCTTTTCCAGAAAAAGGTATGAAGTGGTAACTCCCTGAACAAAACAGGTCTAATACCACTTAGTACCAAGTCTGCTCTAATCATAATTACTTTCTCCAGAGCACACAACTGAAAATTCTAATCACAGCCCCCTGCCTTTCTGTTAATTAACTGGTGCAGACAAGTTATGCCTTAAGAATCTCATAGCACTTGGACAAGCATGTGGAAGTTACAGGGAAGAGTGAAGAAGATCATGCAGGCCTCTGCACAGTTTGTTTTCCTGTATAGGTTTTACAGATCTTCCTCATATTCTGATTGAATTTTTTCAATGCCCTTTTATACTGATGCTCAAAAAAACCTGCTGGTCTGAAAGTCTGGCTTGTTTCCTTCTACGGATTTTTAATATTTATACAGCATTTATTGTCACAACACCTAAGCAACAGTATCCACGTCCAATCACTTTCTAACCTTCATTCTCTCAACCTTTGACTTTGTCTCACCTAAATGAAGTAACCTGTCATTGCGGCATTTACCCAAATGCAGGGAGTTAAAAAGCTCCAAATCCAAAGCTTTTCAAATTTTCAAAGCAATGTATGGATCTGAAATCTTAAAGTCTTTCTACAGAGAATTCTTCCGTTTTCTCCCTTCTCCTGCGAACCACAGTTCTCCCAACAAACACTTTCCAGAGCAATCCACCCAGCCTTTCACCAGCATGAGGCTGTGACAGTGTCACACCCTGAACTCAGAGGAACCTCCCAGAAATGCCTGGAGGTCTCAGTCCCTGAGAAGGGAACCACATCCCCGTGAGGGTGGTTTAGCAATCAGTTAACGACTCATGCTACTGAATAGTTGTTGATTAATAAAGCATTTAATTCATAACCAGTTAATACGTGACAAAAGGAAAAGGGGCGTTTAAATTATGTAATTATTTGAAACATTTACAAATATCTTTTTCCAATGAAAAGTGCAAGAACCAATGATGTAAATTACCCTCTCATCGTGTCTCAGCCAGCTGTAGTATCAACAGCCTTCAAGCACACTTATTTTGAAAAGCCAGAGCTGCTATGTAAACCTACTGAAGCACAGCCAGCCAACAGACCATTCATTGCTTGTATATTTGCTTTGGACTGTTTAAAGAAGTAAAATTACCCCTTTCATCTGAGGCAGGAAATATTTTTCATTTTATAAAAGCTAAATAAAATCACAAGTGACGTGAGTTACTTGCTGCTCTGAGCAAATAAGGTGCAGTTTTTCCTAACAACACCTTCGTAAACTCTACAAAAGGTTAGTTTGGATGTTGCTGGGACAATGGACAAACCAAGCTCTGGTTTGTTTTCTCTAGTGACAATAATATCACAAAATTATCAATCAGCTACATTTCAAACCAAAGAGTAGTCTGGCTGGGAACCAAAATCCTGAAAGAGCTCTTTGCTCCAATTGCTCTGGAGTTACTGGGTACAGAAGTGCCAATTACAACTTTCTTTTATTTCCTTATCTGTTCAGGGTTGGTCAAGTCACTCCAAGTTAAATGTGATCCTCCATCAGCCAGCAAAGATGCCCTGTGTTACTAGAGCAAACAGGATTTAGTCCAGCCAGAACCATCAACCAGGGATGGGGAAAACCAAGTGGAAAATGATCTGCCTGCTGTCTGGAAATACAGTGCAGGCTGGAGAGAAGGAAGTATTGCACTGAGCCTTGCAGACCCTGCTGTGCTCAGGCTCCCACTCCAACCCCTGTGGCTCAGGGGAGTCCCTGTGGTCCCAGGGCTGAAGGGGAGGCTCACAGCTGGTTTCACAGCAGGCTGAGCCTGCTCACAGCTCTGCACTGCACCAGCCCTGGCTGTCAGCTCCAGAGCCCTGGCAAGGGTGGGGAGGTGAGAAGCTGCTGAGTGCTGAGGGCTGTGGCACCAGGTACAAGGTGCAAAATGCCCAACCTGAGAATGAAAGACAAAGCATCCAAAAAGAGAAGAGTGTGCGAGAGCCTAAGGCAAGCTCAGACACCGCCACTGGAAACAGCCCCTCATGGAGTGCAGGGACCTTTCATGGAGGTCACCACTGACAACAGCCCCTCATGGCGTTCATCAGGACCTTCTGACCAGGTCCTGATACTTCTCTATCCCTTAAGAACAAATTATAGCAGAAGTGGACTCCATTCATTGAGGAACCACCCTGGTACAATTACTTCTACTACATTATCATTACAAAACCTCAGGAATTATCCAGCGCTTTCACATCTCAGACAAACACAAAGCAAAATAGTCAAATGCATAAATAAGCCTGCTGATAAGAGCAGTCAGAGTGTTTGTTAACCTCAGCCTGTTGGTCTAATTAGTAGAACAGCAGCATATTGTGTATTCAGAGCAAGGTGGAGGAGCGAACAAAGGGGAAAGCTTTGTACTCGCTAATGATATGAGTAAGCAGAGCTCAGAAAGCGACTCAGCAGACTTTGATCCACTCGGGAAAGAGAACAAGAGCTCTCCAGGTACTTCTGACACAGCCTCACCACGGGCTTGTGCCAGCAACCAGCCTCTGCCGTACCCACGTTCGTTTAGCAATTGGATCCAATATTAGACTTGCTGGATGTAAGAAGCAGGCAGACTGTGTGCCACGTGTGTCACACACCCTAAACATAGCCAGGCCAAGGGAAATCAAGAGATGACTCCGAGGCCCAAACAATCACGGACGACATCAGGTTTGCCTGTTCCAGCAGGTTTTTGGTGTGTTTCAGCCCCGTGCTGAAGATGATCAGCCTTTCTGCAGCAGAGGACTCGGTCAGATTGTTCATTCCTAGCCAGTCTGTCACAGTCCCTCAGGGCTTCACACCAAGCTGGGCTCAGAGGACCCACCGCTCTCTGTCCACAGATTTCACACACCCCCCACCCACTGAAGACCTGAAATCACACAGGAAACAGATGACAGAGGGCAGCCTCTGGTCTAGACACTGGCCATTGACCAGCATGAACAACATAAATTAAATCACAGTCACTTTTTGCTCCAGGGATGAAAACCAGCAATGTAAACTCATCAATTCACAGCAGCAACTCTAAACACGCTGGCAATTGTAAAATGTCCAGCCTCAGAGCTGTGAAACACATCATCATTTCCAAGACTGGCAAAAGCTGTTCATCTTGCTGTGTTCTCATGACAGACGTATTTTTCCCCTCTGAATTTCTTTTATCTTATTAGATTTCATCTCCCATTAAAGTTAGGACAATTTTGTATTGGGGCAAAATTAATTAGTTTGGATCAAAGTAAGGCTCCTTGAAATGTAACACTAATGAGTCTCATCTGCCTGATTAGAGAGCTTTGCTTTTAGAAACACTAGGTACAAAATTTTATTTCAGAGCAATAAAATATTATAAGATTATTTAAGGTTGAAAGCATTAGCTAAATAGTAACCAGGATCATGGATAAAAGATTAGGGTGGCAAACTGTGAGCAGACTTACAACTGACAAGAGGATTGTCCTGGTTTAGGATGCAAGTGTAGACCAAAACAGGCTAATGAGGATTTGTTAAAAAAGTGTAAGCAGAGCTCAGTGCAATTCACAACAATATATTTAGTGAACTGACACTGTGCCTCCCATCTATTCACAATTCTTTTCACCTATTCACATTCTTGTAGGGACTAAATGGAAAAGAGTTATGGATTGGCAAAGACAGTACCAATTTTTAGAAAGAAAAGATGGGGAAAAAAGTTCATTCTGGATGAGTCAAACTCATCTTTAATATCTGGCAAACTACGTGGACAAAATATTTGCTTATTTTTAAATCTGACTTTAGTCAAAAACAAGCTATGTTAATCAATATTGGCTTTGATTGATGTGAAAATTACTCCAGAAAACAAAGGGGGTTAAATAAACTGGGTATTTCTCATTTTTATTAAGCTTCTTCACCCCATCCACTTTCTCTTACCCCATTAGTCCAAACAGTTAAAAAAATACAATCTAGAATTAACTTCCCTAAAGACAGGGGCAAATCCACCTGCAAACCACACGGTAAATGGAGTTATCAGAGATTTTCTGGTAAACTTGGCATAGCACAGCATACACGACATCTGCACAGCCACATGTTGGGTCATTTGTGAATGGCAAACACGTGACATAAGCACATGCAGTATAGAGAATAAGGGAACTGCCTTCCCCAGAGGGACATCTCCATCCACAACCTCTCCAGCACAGACACCAGAGCAGGAATGAAGGTGTGGTGCTGGGAGAGGTCCCAGCTGCTGGCAGAAACAGCTCCGTGTGAGAGGAGGCAGGAAGCCCACAGCTGGACAAGGATATGCTTTTACACAATGTCTGCGGCCAAAGAAACCACTGTGAATTTGTGAGTGTGCTCTCACAGCCACCCAGGCAGGTGCTGAGCAGTACAACTGAGCAGGCACCACCTCTGCCTGTGGAAAACCATCCAGGCCTGCTGCAGGATCACATCCAGGCACCAAGGGCTTGCACAGCTTTAGGCAGTTACGCACAAAAAGCTTTGGGATAAACCAAGAGCTGAATTCAAAACTCTTTTACCTCTTTCCTCTGTTTTGATAAGGTTTCAACTCAAACATTACCACGTTTTGTCAAAATTGCCTTGACCTGCAACAGGCAACACTGAAACCTTGATGTTTTTATCCTTTTGCAACCTAACACTGGAATTCAAATTTTAAAAAACAAATTTCAAACACCCATATGTCATCTTCTTCTGATGCCATGCATCCTGCACCTGTGCATAATATTCCTCCTGCCAGCCTTCTGCATTAAGTCAACAACAACAACAACAAAGACCACTGTGCCTGTTATTCATAAGCTTTTTGTTATCTTGCAGAAGAGGCAAAAGGGCCCAGAGCATGTGCAGGAAGGAAAGACCTTTGTTTAATATAATTATATTTACTTCTTTCAAGTCTGTGTAAACTCAGGGATCAGCAGATCAGAACTGGTTAATTAAATCATGAGAGCATTTCCTTTAACTTGTGTGGGGAATCACATCACGCTGTGTCACATTCAGCAGCTTCTTCCAACAAAGCACCCTCAACCTTTACACTGCAGGCAAGAAACAAGTCTGCCTCTCAGGTAACACTGCAGTATTAAAGCTCTTCTAATGCAAAAGCTGAGCGCTGTGGAGTAGCACTGTGGTTATTTTCAACACTTCCATGGTGGGGGTCGGCTCCAGATCTGTTGGTTAAAGTCACTGATAATGCTGCAGTAGAAGATCTGGTTCTGATCCTGACGTTCGTCACCAAGTGCTGGACAAGAGGGAAGAGAGCAGGGTGGGCTCAAAATCACGTGTGCACAGACACTGCTGGATGCTGTCCTCACCCACCTGCTCTGGTGCCCAGAAAGGCTGGAGAAGCAGGAAAGCTGCAAGAAGTTTGCCTCTCAGGGCTACCCTGGCTGCTCTTTCCTGTGTCCACAAGCGCATAGACTGTGCAGGAATTGGCCTGGACAACTCCAACCCCTCTCCAGAGCAACTCAATGCCAGTCTATTTTGCATCTATCTCCCATCTTCTTTTAAGAGTTGTGAGAACCTCTCCAATAAGGGAAGAAGGAAAAGGACAAATCTTCCCTTTATTTGGGCTTGGGACTGTCCCACGGGAGCGGCTCACACTACACAGTGCCAATACATTTATGTCTCTCAAAGACTTTCCTTGGACCATTTGTCAGCTCATAGGAAATTTCCTGTGTTTCTTTTTGTCTGCTCATAAATCTATCTACTAACTTCACAGAACCAGATCCCTCCTTTGCTCTTCCATGTTTTCTCCATTCATTTTTCTCTTTCCTATTATTCCAGCTTTTTCTGTCCACTACTGCTCTTCCTTCAATTCAGTCATTGCAACGGCTTCATCCCAAATGACAAAATAGAGTCATTTTGCAGGGTTTTTTTTATTCCCACCTAATCTAAAGTCTTTGTCCCTCTTTTCTACTCTCTTAATTTATTAAATCAAAATCTTTACTAATCAGGCTGGCATAAACTCAAAACGTCTTCCCATGGTTCCTGTGTCCAGCCTTCCCACCCAACTAATGAGGAAACTCTCTGATGTTGAATAAAAGAGTTTGTGCACTACAAAGAAGTTTTAATGGAAAATGAAACCTTCTGACATCACTGGCTAATTATAATGCAGCACTGTGGCTGTATTGCAGGGCAGGATAAAAGTGTGCATGTATTTCCTGTGTGTTTCAATATCCTCCTATTGACAGAAGATAGGGTGACTGGTCTACTACTGGAGGCCAGGAAATTATTTTTCTGATTTCATTGGAATAATTGACAAAAGCATTGCCTTTCTATGTAAGGTTAACAGATGGCTTGTTAAAGTTACATCTTCTTTAAACAGAGCTGTCACCAAAAATTGTATACATGACAACAAAAATAATATTGATACAAACTCACTGCAAAATTAAAATGAAGTTTGCATAACCTAAAGCACAGAATAATTAACTGCCACTATTGCAACACAGGTGCATTTGCTTTTCTAAGATTTCCTTGGAAACTGGATGAAGGGACATGAATTGGGGAAGTGTCAACCTGGGACTTAAGTTACCATGGGCACAGAGATGCAGGCAGTCACTGCCTGTGCCAGGGGCAGGCTGCAGGCTGCTGCAGACCAGTGGGCAACAAGAGCACCAGCCCTGCAGGACTCTGCTTTCACATCTTGCCTCTGTCATGCTCAAGATGCATGCCAGGCAACGGCTTGCAACACCTGACTCTGCCTCACCTCCATCATGATTTGGCTCCCTGGTGCCTCACCCAGGCAGCAAAAAAAACAAGGGGGAAGAGTGGGTGAATTAAAAAAAGAAATTAAAAAAAAAATCCACCAATACTCATTAGGTCACCTGCTGTGGTTTTTAACACCTCATGTTCATCTTAAGCTTGTCTCATTTCCATAAGATCAGGAGAAACTGCAAAGGAAATTCACAGAAAACGTAATCAGTGTTAGACTTTCGATAGGTGACTGCACATCAGCTATTCCACCTGGACAGATCTAGAATGCTGACATAATTACTGATATGTAATACCTTTCTCCTTCAACATCACACTTACTTTTTATCCTCTTCGTCAGGATTCTTCAAGGTTTTTCCCTATTTTCCTTCTTTCTCCAGTGTCTCTTAATCTTTTTTCTTCCTCTACTATTACTGTCTTCTCTTCACAGCCTCCTACCACTGTTACCTTTTCCTTGTGAGCTCTTTCACAGTAGCCTTTGTATGAAATTCAGCTCTCAGACTTTACTGAGCCATCACTAAGACATGCAGCTCACATGCAATGACCTGGGAGAAAGAAAAATGGAGCCTCACTGGGTTTTCCCTGCGTTCACTCATTTTCTCCACAGTACCAACTCAGCAGCAAACCCCTTCTCTTACCCATCTTAGATGTCAGCTCCTTGCATTATAAAACCAGGCTTTTTTCTGCAGAAGTGAATCAGGGAGGGAAACAAAAGGAGGCGTAGGAGCAGTGTTTCCCATTGCAAAGCCCCTGTCGATGGCTGTTGGCAATAACCTGGTTTGCTTTGCCATCCTGGTGATGTCAGGTTTGCTCAGCTCATGGCCTGTCAGCTCTGACTGAGGGGCTTTGCTCACTGTGGGGCTCAGGCACGTGGCTGCCTGGGCTTGCCTTCACATGAAGGGGTTTTGGGAAATTGTATAACATCACAGCAGACTGGTCCTTGCCCCGGGTGTAGCAGGTTCTTCCTTTCTCACTGACTTTGGCAGAGCACGTGAATTTCATCATCATCGCCAACAAAATGGAAAGCAAACAACGTGCACTGAGAAAGGACATTCAATTTTGAGGGGAAACAAAAGGCTGCACTAGGGAACTGCTGTGACCAAAAGATTCTGTTCTAGAAAAAAAAAAGGCAAATTCTTTGGTGAAAAATAGAAGAGAGACTGCTGCTTTTGTAACTCCCAGTAGCAGCCAAAATAAGGGTAGTGAGAAAGAACACAGATTTTCCAGGCAAACAAAACCACAGTAACACCTCCATACCTTTTAATGACAACATAATAAGCTATGAAGACACTTCACTTAGAAATAAAGATTTTTATCTTATTTCTTTTGGATGCAGCTTAGTTTCAGTGACAGGTGTTTATAACAGGGCAGTTTCATCTTACAAAGGATTCACCACAGCACTTAGACAAAATATGAGCTAAAATAGTAGTGACAGAAAATTAAGCAAGCAGAGTGACATGGATATGGAGAAGCACAGAGAAGAGCCTTTTAGGTTTCACAGTTTAGCCTACCAGAAAGGACTAATCTGCATCAGGAATATTGGGCAAGCATTAAGATATCAGCTACCACCTCCTTGCACTGCCAAAGGAGCAGATAAAGCATTCCAATGCCACTGGCTTTTCCCCCACATCCCAAATTTCTTTCGTTTTGTGGTGCTTTGTCCCACCAGGAAAAAGTTACAAGGCAGGATAAAGACGCCACATATGCATAAAAGTTGAGTCAACATAATGTTAAAATCCTATCTTTGAATTAAAGTATTATATGGCTCTATTAAGACTAATTTAAAATAAGGCCTTCCAGTCTGCTTTCTGCCTCAATTTTCTGTGACTGTTCTCACGCCACAAGTCACATCCAGCTCCGTCCAAGCAGGATTGAGTTCCTGCTGCCTTAATTCAATGCTTCAGACACCCACTTTTGTTCAGAGCTCTGCACAGAGCAGCAACAAGTACTTCTCATTTCTCCCCAAAGGAGGATGTTCTGGAGTTAATCAGATCTTTAGTCTGGAAGAAAGCTGCTCCCCTGCTCGTAGACAGACAGATAACCATCCTGAATCAACTGGCCTAGAGAGCTCAGGCTTGCCAGTGGGTGCCAAAACAGGTCTAGGAGAGGGAATTTAAAAAAATACCAAACTCAAAACGCAAACACCTCCTAAACCTTCCCTGCCCCTCCCCAGAGAACCCAACCCCAGACACATGCTGCTCATGAAGCACAAGCCGAGGGAGGTCCCTGCTGGCAGGATGATGAAACACACGTGCACCAGTTCCAAACACACCATCCACCTACCCCCACAAATCATTTCTTCCCTCTCAGAACCCCACAAACACGGCACAGTCACCTTGCACCCACCCTGGCACCAGCCCCTGAGCCCCCAAGGCAGCGCCGCACCCACCCGAAGAGGGAATCCCAGGCTCCAGCTCACCCTGGTCACCAAGGATAGAAATTCCCAGCATACCTGAATTATTCTGCTGAAGCACGGCTGACTGACCATTCCTGCAGCTCCTTCTGTTGCAGATGAGCAGGAGGATGGGACCCACCTGGGTTCCCACATGACATCAGTCATTTTTTCTGTCGCATGGCAGGCACCAGATATCAGTAACACTTAACAGATCATCAGCCAACGCTGGATATTGGTGTATTGAGAAGGAGAAGGAACAAAATAAAACAACAGATCTTGTCTCAGCTTTCTTTTTCTATATTACATTACATGGCTACTGCAGATTTTCAAATTTCAGGAGATGCACACCAGAAATAATTCTTCACTATGGTGGAAGGCACGATACAGCTGGGGACAAACTAAGCTCAAAAAATGTTCATGGCACAAGACACACACTAACTTCCAGACCATAAAAATGACTATGCAAAAAAAGCAAGAGTTAAAATAAATATTCAATGAAGGAAAACATATTTTACAGCACACAGACATTATGAAGAGGTTCAATTTCCCTCTTACAACTGACACACTTAAGAGTAACAGACATTTCCAGTGGCTCAGAAAACAAATTTAATTGACACTAGAATGAAGGAAAGGATACAGGTTTTTTTTTAAAAAAAGAAGCTTTATTACAAATCTGTAGGTTTAAGAAAATATCCCAAAACTGTCAAAGTAGTATGAAAAATGCTGTCATCTGATTCACAGTCACCAGTTTTCTCCAACAAACATAGCATACAAAAATTGATATAAACCACAGCAATTCTTTTTGGAGACACAAGTCAGGTATTCGCAATTCCAAATTCGCTGCTGACAACTAAGATGCTGCTGGATGATTGAATTGCACTGGTTTTGAAAACTGGAGGCTGGGATGGAGAGGTCATATATACATATAGACATACCCTATTTTACCACATGTTCAGGTAACTCTGGTAACACAACATGGCCCAGCACAACACTAAAGTTGTAAAACCTGGAGAGCCAGGGAATGTGTGTATGTGACATTAAGCTATTCTCTATGCTCTGGTTTCCATTTGCTTTTACATCTCTTCTATTAGTTGGCCTAATAAAGGCCAACTGTTTTCCACTCTCATTTACAGAAACAGTGAAGCTGATGTGCTGCCGTGCTGTCTCTTCAGACTCAGAACGTGTCAGGTGCACTGCACGCAGACACAGGATCTAAAAATGCAATGCAGTTAAAATATCATGTAATTAAAGTGGGAGTTTTAGGGGATTGTACACTGAATTGCCTGTGACCTAACACCCCAAGCTCCCCCATGGAAAAGATGGTATTTCTCATGCCATTCTGAGATAATTCATACAACAAATCAAGAAGGGAAGAACCGATATGTTACACTCCTGCAATGAAGCACAGATTGCTGCAAAAAATTCCAAAGGTCTGCAGGTATACCAGGGACTGAATCCAAAGCTGCCCTGCAACTCTTAACTGTGGGTAGTTACCTGCAGTGGCTGGAAGCTGCAGCACAGACCATTGGTAACAATATTCTCAAATCCTTTGAACTTCACAGGACTGAGACACCACAGCTCACAGCTGCAGTGAAGATGAGGCTTCAGTAGAAAAAGTGTGAAGATTTGAAAGGAGCAGAATGAAACATTTCTGTTACAGTACCTGCTCAAGGTGTTGACAGGATCTAAAAAAATCCCCAAACACCTCAATAATTTAACTGTTTTTATCAGATGCTTGAAGGGGATTTCTATTGAGCAATCCTCCTTTTGGCAGCAGCAACTTGAAAGAAACCAGCACCATGTTAAAGAACTACCCAGTTTCATTCATTTCATTCATTTTGCTGTTTCAACTTCAGTTGTAAAGCACAGAATTGAGAGTTATTCAAAGAAAACTATCTGCAAGAGAGCAATTAGAAATCAACAGTCTCTCATTACCAGAGCAAACAGGATGGAAGATGCAGAAGTGATTTACAGTCATTTCCTTCCCCTTGCAGACCAGGTTAACCCTAGGTCAATCAGGGCTACCTGGAACATTTCTTAAAAGCCACCTGCTGGTAAACAGGTTGCCTCATTCTCCTGCATTTACTGAAAACTTGATTTCTGAAATGCTGTAATGAAACTGTCAAAAATCTTCATTCCAAAGAAGAAAAATATTTCATGTACATTCTTAGGTGTGAACCTTCAGGCTTGGGAAACGTTTTTCTAGATTGTCAGCAAGTGTCTGATCAGCCTCACGCAGGACTTCAAGGAAACTCTCCACCTGGAAATAAAAACACACACAAGGGGAAAAAAAAAAACCAAAACCAACTTGCATGGAACAGAGAATTCTTACACTGGCACAGGGGCTCTTTCTACTTCTGTACCTTCCAAATAAGAGCAGCCAGCAGCAGCCATTGCAATGAATAATGGAAAATGCTCCAGAGTAGCTACCTTCCTCCTAAACCCCACAATTCCAGTTGCTCTAAATTTTGAAATGGTACCACTTTCTTCAAACCCTTACTTTCTTGTTTAAAAGAAACACAGAAACTTTTCTCACCCAGAGAGAAGCTCCCTATGAAAAATATTTAGAATAATTCTTCTATAAAAATACACAGGATGAATTTTCAGCTAGGATAAATTTTCAGACATCAGCACAGTTTGGCCCTGGCATCAGCTGATGATCTCAGCAAAGCCCTGGCTGAAGTGAGGCAGAACAGAGGGGGTAAGACTGTCTGGCACTGGATGGTGTTTTACCTGTGCCTGAGCAATTCTGTCCTGTTTGTACATCAGATTTGGAAAGGTCCTGCCACCCAAGGAGCACTTTTTCAGCTGTGTCACAGACCTTGTCACATACTCACCGAAGCAAAATACAGAGGTAAGAGGTTCTGAAAAGCACAGAAACACGTTTGTTCATTCAGGTGTCCCTGGTGCAGTCCTTCTAAGGTATTCTCCTGGAAAATCAGAAATACAACCAGCATGTCATGAACAGTTGTTGAAAGAAAAAACTCAGAACTGTGCACAGCATCTACAGAATGAGCTTTGGTCTTATAAATGGGTAAAACAACCAGAACTTACAGTTCTCAGAGAAAGCCAGACACAGCTGATGCAAAAAGGTGTGAAAGCTCACACACCACAAGTCTCTTAACCTGAATGCTTCCACAATTAAAAAGGTCCAGCTGAGAAGGTGAGATTATATATTGACAATATTTCCTTTTCTTAAATAAATTGACTTTCATTCAAAAGAAAGGGCAACATATATCTACAGAATTTATCATACAGAATCTTGGCATACACATCAGAAAACCTGTGTTCCTCCCATCTCCCACACATGTTGCTACTTCTGGTTAATTCTCTAAAGGGCTTCCAGTAAGCAACTGCAATTGCACAGAAAAATGTCCACATTAATAGTAAATACTTTTTTCTTACCTACTCTGCAGAAAGCCCTACTATAATTTTGTTTATTCTTACCTTGGTTAGCTCTTGAAGCATATTGGAAAGTAATTCACAGCAAATATCCTTCAAAATTTTTAAATGGAAATCTTCCTCATTTACATCAGTCCTTCCAGTCTCCTCTTGCTCGGACTCCTTGGAGTTACCAACAGCTCTCTTCCCACAGCCCTCCATGTATTGTAAAATACGAATCAAGCTCCCAATCAGTGGCATATCTTAATACAAAGTAACAAGAACAGTGAACTTTAACACTGCAAATCCTTGTCCATCCTTTCAAGGCATTAGAATTTTGAAACACACCAGCAGATTTTACACAAAAGCTATATGACAGGGTTGTGTTTTGTTATTCGAAGACCGTTTTAAAGCAAGTGGAAATGTAGTAGAAAACCCAAATCATTTTTCTGCAAGCTGACCTGTATCTATAAAAACTATATGCTAGAGTAAGGAGCATGAGCAGGAAACTGTCTTTAGTAGCACCCAGTGAGGACAGTATGTTAAATTTGCATCCAGATAATTCCATCTGACAAACCAAACTGCACAGCATCTTTCTGCTGCAGGTGACCCTGACTCACATTCTCAAGACAGGCTTTTAATTCTAAAGACTTGTCCATGGATTGAAAAGTAAGAAGTTATAGAGGGATTTAAGTAAGTGCAGAATCTCCCCCTACTAAAAAGAAAAAAGTTACTACATAAAAATATATGTAGTATATATTACGTATAAAATAATAATGTAATAATGTATTACTACATTTTAGCAAAAATAAATTCTGTAATTTTCAATAATTCACCCAGTGGAGAAGACTGAGCAGAATGTGTAGATTCTGGTACTGTAACTCCTCAGAATTTACAGCCCATCCAGTAACTGAACTTTGTGCTAGCTGTGATTTTGAGTAACCAGGGAAGAGTCTTACTGTATGCAATGTCACTGCATTGAACCACCTTCCACACCCACATAAAGCTAACTGTGAACATGAATTTAAAAAAAAAAAAAAAAACCAGAAAAAAGCACGACTTGCTTTTCCTCATCCTGGTGTATTCCTGCTCTGTCTGTGAAGCAAACATAGCAGACAGCACGGACAAAATAGAGGCCAGCACAGTCTTCTGCTCCTGCACAATGATCGGTGGATCATCCGGCTGGCACAGCTCCTGGCAAACGAGGTCATAAAGCAAACTCCAAGTCTCTTTTCCTCCATCAGGAGCCTGCACTTGAAAAAGAAAGAAAGAGAACCCACCAACCCAACAAATTTAATCCAGGCACATGAATTCCTGCTCTCCCCAATAAATATGTGGTGATCCAGAAGTTAGGCCTCTCTTGGTCCCCTCACACGTAGCAATTCCAGGTTCTTACCAATAGCCTGGATACCCTCGTCCACCGTGGTCAGGAGCTGCAGGATATGCATATAAACATCCAGGCCTTCTGGGTTATCTGATCTACACAGAACAAACATCAAAAAGACAAATTAAAGTGCTGCTTACTGAGCTTATATTCAGTGTTTTGGTCACAGAGAAGCCCATCAGCGGTCACTGCCATTCCCTTTGCAAACAAACAAGTTGACTCATTTCAAATCACAAGGAAAACATACCCCAGTGATCTGTCAAACTGTGCTGTTCCCACTAAAAGCAAGATGTTTGGGCACAGGCCTTACAAGGTTATAAGGAATCTCCCCAGCCACGAAACCAAAAAGAAATCTCCCATACCGGACTTGCTTGGCTGCTTCAAGTATACAAGGCACAATCTTAAAGTCTGGAAGTTGTTCAGGAGAATCATCTCCAGATGGTCCCACAGAGTGACAAGTGCCATTTTTGATCCAGGTTAACATCAGCTCTTCGTCCAGATCAAAGAGCTTGTCCACCACTTCACCCACTTTCACCAGCAATTCAACTGCACAAGAGAATGTTATTTTTTTTTCAACAAGACTGAAAACGAGGAGCAAAAATTAGCTCACAAAATGCTAGTATATGCAAGTATTCAGAGTAAACTCAGGACTGAAATAAATTCATTTTCTTTGTGACCTACTACTGGTTGCTATGTTTAATTCCTTTATGTGGCATAGACCAGGTAAGGAGTTTGATACATAAGGATTGTTGCAAAGCCCACTGACACCCTCTACCTTGTCATGCCACATGTGAAGCAGTAACTTTATTCTGCAAAGAAATGCCAAGTTCCTGTAAAGTCCTAACTTCTGCTTCTGAAGTAGAACTTTTCAAGATTTGGTCCCAGATATGCAGTTTTATGCTAATCATCCACCTGCCAATCTGGATTTTACTTAAACAGATCTGTTATTTCAATTGGATGGAGTAGGATTTCTGAGAATTCACAGAATTTATTAAAATATTGAAAAAGCTGTATTATTAGGATTCCTTGACAAATGACAGCTGCTGTTACAGCTGAGTTGGATGGTAAACATAAATGTTATTCAAAATATTTCCATTTTCAGGTGGTTGGTGTGGATTTTGCTAAATTAGTGCTAAGAGAGATTTGTGTAGTACTGTCTGCAAACCCAAAGCCTGCACAGTATTCAGCTGCCAGAGTAACTGAACCATTCCTCCAGTTCACATTCCAGAGATATGGTAGTTTTAAAAATAGAAAATCCATATCTGACTTGAAAAAAATAAATTAAATGAGGTCTTGTTTCAAGCTTCAAAAATGACACGTGTGTACCCCTGAATGAGGACTATGTCCTTTCTTTTATTGTGGCAAATAACAGTTTCTTCCATTTAAACATATTTTTATTCCCCTCCGGCGCTTTCTTCTTCCTCTATGAGTGCTCTTCTGGTTGGTTTTATATATATTTATAAACCTGCAAAGGCAGGGCAAGTTTGTTTTGGTATCCTTTAAACTCACGTGGTTTCCTTTCTTTTAAAGAAATTAACCCAACCGAAAATATTTGTCTTTGAAATTGCAAACTTCAGTTATTTTCCTTCTGCAAACACCCCCTGAATCCCAGCTGGTTTTGGCAACTCACCGTTTGTAGAGCTGGACATGATAAAGCAAACACAGTCGTACACAGAAGGGTTTTCTCGGATCCTCTCCACCCAGACATTGGCCACCTCAGGCTGGGAGAGGCAAGTCAACAACAGCCTAGGCAAGAATTCCCCAGGTCACAGATTAGAAGCCAGTTGACTCCTTTTAGCTGTACAAGTGTAAATCCAAAATAATGACAGTGGAAACAGAAACAGGAATCCAACTCACAGCAAAGTGATTCCACAACAATGCAGAAACAATGCAAGGAAAGGATGAGAGGATGATAAAATAGTGAGCCCACTTGTCAGTTTTCTCCCCAGGCCTCAGAGCATAGCAGAACTACACTAATGATGCATTAATTTCTGAGATGTCCTACCTGCTTGTTTCCAGAAGAGTTGGGGAGTCTGAATCACACAAACGTTGCAGTAACACTTGGCTTTAAGGAGAAAATGCAGGGAAAAAAGCCAATAAAATCCATCTTTATTTTTAGAAAAGGTATAAAAAGATTAATTTCACAACTGCAGCCATGTTCTGAGACTAAAGCCAGCTCTTCCTAACTGTGCATGCACTTCCAGTATCTCAAGACCACCAAACTTAAAAACTAACTTGACCGGTGACTGAAAATCCCCAGAAATAGTGGTCTGTGCTCTTTCTTCCTCTCCTGAGCACTTCCCACACAACATGGCCAGCCAAAAGTTATGAATGAAGATGAGGCTGGGCAGGCACGCTTAGATCCTTGTCTAACATGAATGTCCTGACTGTGAGTCCAGACAAGCAGTACCTGTTCATGGACAAAGCACACAGACACTTACCCAAGATTCTCATCTTTGCTGATGGTCATGCAGATGTCCTGGAAACAGGCCATATTCCCTAATATTCCCACACAGATTTCCTGGAAAGTCAAAGACAATATAATGAGACAACTGCAAGTCCACAATTTCACTTCCAGAACCATCAGACAAAAGTAAGAGAGGTTCAAAGATGTTTTCAAGTTTGATTTCCAAGCTTGTATGACCCACTGATTTCATGACAAAGATACAAATTTTTCCACAGATTCCATACAGATTTTTCTGTTCTATCAGACTAGCCTAAAATACATTCAAGTACTATGCAGACATTTAGGTGTTAGGGTGTTCCATAAAAGCAAATGTACCTTGAAATCAGCTCTGCTTGTATATTCTTTGTATACTGTTTTGAAGCTAATTTGACAGCCTTGTTATTAAAGCAAAAAGGAGACCTAAAACAAAAATATCACTACGTAAACGTGACCCTCACTGATATTCACTTGCTCACAAAAGAAAGGGATCTTAATACAAGCTTCCAGCAAAGCCCATTTTCTGATTAAAGAGATCTAAAATAAAATAAAAAACCAACCCCAAAGCAGTGCATCCCATTAGGATATTCCTGCCAAGGTAATCATCAAGAGGATGCACACTTGTGTAAAGGGGAGCATGAGAGCTCTGAAACACCTGCAGGTGACTGGTGATAAAACAAAATGAGTCGCTAGTTTGCAGCAATTTAAAGTCAGAAATCAACTCTCTCCACTAAGGTTGTCTTCTTAATTATTAACATGCTATTAGCTCTGCTAAATTACAGCAGGCACTCCAGCAAACACTGGTCATGACAGTAGCTGTGACAGCCAATTTGCAATCACTTGCAGATTTGGGTTGTACTTTCCAGAGACAAAGTACTAAACTCTCAAAGCTCTATTTGTGTTTATTCATACCCTGGAGTAAAGCATCTGGTAACTTCTGAGAAAGAGGATTTACCAACACTGAATACCTTTGAAAATCCTATCTTGAGACCTGCAGTGCACTGTGTAGCATAAGCTGGAAATCAGTGACATCAAAACAAGTGGAAAATTAAAACAAAATATTTAAAGTATTGATGTCTTAACAATTCCAAAGATTACTTTTTGTAATGTTTTTGTGTTTATTTCTCATTATCTTGTTCTGATTTGATTGGTAATAAATTAATTTCCTTCCCCAAGTGGAGTCTGTCTTGCCCATGACAAATCACAGCAACTGGTGAGTGACCTCTCCCTGCCCTTATTTTGGCCCATGAGCCTTTTGTTGTATTTTCTCTCCCCTGTGCAGCTGAGGAGGGGAGTGACAGAGCAGCTTTGGTGGGCACCTGGCCTCCAGCCAGGGTCAAACCACCACACTTCCTCAGGTCTGACTGAACAAATGCATGACCATTTCTGTTCAGTAATCAGGGAACAAGTCAAAAGGAAAAAAATGCCAGACTGCTGGGTTTTATAACAGGTCTTATAACTATGTTTGATAAACTCAGTCCTTCATCAGGGTATCCAGATGAGGACATGTGAACAGACATGTACCAGCTTCAGCATCACCAAAATTCTTACTGATTAGACCACGTCAAAAACAGAGTGAAAAAGCATTTTAAAATTTGATTTTGTGTTTTCTCCTGGTTCCCCTTATACATTACACATGCAATGGGAGAAGGGAGATAAATGTAAATACATTTTACAGAGCTATCTACTATTGCTATTAACACAGGACAGCTTTTAGGCAGCCCATACTTACAGTTAGGCGAGGGCATTTGGACTTGGCAAAAACTCCCATGAATATATCAGGGGCGTTGAACTCCTGAAGAAACAAAGCAACATCCTGTGGAGAAAGTGAACAGAGAAGTAAATGGATCTCTACAATTTCCAAATGCAAAATCAAACATGTTCCCACAGCACAAGGACTGGATCAAAGAGATGACAAACTCACTACAAGAAATTTGTTATTTGCCAAGAGTTAATACCAACAATCCTTGCTTTTCAACGAGAGAAGGCCAGCAAGCCCCTCTGGTGATTCAGGATGCCAGAGATTCGCTGTAGAATGAGCCAAAAAGTCACATTTGCAAGAAAATGCAAATTGCTCCCTATCTCAACAGAAACAGACACTCAACCAGAATTCAGTAAATATCACATTTTAAGGCATGACGTCACCACGACACATAAAAAACAAGCAAGTGAAGGGATTGCCTGTAGCACTTGATCCAAATACACAAAAGAGGAAATCTCCTCCTCCTTTTACCACATTAAAACAGAAAATTGTCTATTTGGGAGTAAAAGACCCATGTTCCATGTTTATTTAAAAAATCTGAGCAACAAGGTAGGGGATAAAATAATAATAATACTTAAACTAATATATATATATATAGAGAGAGAGAGAGAGAATTTGTTCCAGCATTCAAGAGAAATATACCAAGAAGCTGTGTTACACTGCCACTGCAAGTCTGCAGCTAAACTTTGAAAGGCTGTTTATCTATCAGAGCAAGCTGTGCTTACCAGCAGGATGTATGACAATTGCTAGAGGAAAATATGCCTGTTTAGAGATGGCATCAATATTATCCTCATAACCCGAGTGCTGAAGACACAGGCCGTGCACCCGAGTTAATTCCAGCCGCTGTCCTGCCCCTGTTCCCGGCACAGGCTCCGTGCTGAGGCCGCTGGTGCGGGCCCAGCCCAGCTGCGCTGCCCGACACACCGGGGCGTCAGCAGCGCCACCAGAGCGGGCTGTCCCCTGCCTTCCCCACTGCCAGCACCGCTCTGACGGGACACTCGGGCCACACGCGCCCCGAGCTGCCGCACAAGGCTCCTACCTCGTCCATCGACATGTCCCACACCTTGCAAATGTCGTTCTCCATCTCCTCGTCCAGCTCCGTCGGGGCTCGCTGGGGGCTGCCGGCGGGACCCGGCTCCGCGGGGGCGATGACCTGCGACACAGCGGGGCGGGGACAACGACCCGGCTGAACCCCGCCACCACCCGGAGCCGCTGGCTCCCCGCCGGGCTCCGAGGTGTTTCCTCACTGGGTGCCCGCTCGGCCCCCGGATTTGTGCCCTGTGGGTGCCCGCTGGTCCCCGGGTTTGTCCCCGCTGGTCCCCGGGTGTCCCCCCGGCCCTGGGAGCGATCGCGTCGCACCCACCCGCCGCCGACCACCGCCGGGCCCGCCGCCCGCTCCCTGCCGGCGGCCGCGCACCTCAATGAGGCGGGTGAGGACGCTGAAGAGCCAGTGCTTGNGATCGCGCTGGGATCGCACCGGGACCGTGACGGGATAGTGCCGGGCGACCCCTCCGCGGGGAGCGGCACCCGCGCTCCAGGAGCACCCGAGGGTCCCAAGGGGACCCTTTGGCAGCCCCGCGATGCCCCGACACCGCCGCCCCCGCCCCGCACCCGGGAGGATGGATGCTCGCAGCGAAGGGAACAGTTCTCAGGAGGATTCTTTTATTCGGCTGTGCAAAGGCAGCTGTGGCAGGGCCGGAGGCGTGTGGCAGTACAGCCCTAGTACTTGCTGGGCAGCCCCCTGGGCCGGTAGCGGTTCGGGTCCCCGCCGCTCCGGCCCCACGCGTTCGCCTCCTGGTCCAGCCGGGTGTCCTCGGCGCCTCTGCCGCTCACGCCGCTCTGCCAGTTCTCCCGGGCGTCGCTGCGGGGAAGGAGAAAAGGCTACCTGAACAGACTGCATCTAACTCAGCCTTGCGTTGGTTCCCTCACTCGTGAAACTGCTTTTCCGTAGGGCTTCTCAAGGTGAGATGCAAGCACACGCTCGGCCTTTGTCTGAGAGCCAGCGCTGGAATCCCAATCTGTTATGCCGGGAAATGAACCAGCACCGAAGGAGAGTTCCTTATCAGAAATGCAAAGAGAGCAATCTGCCTTCTCGGGAGGACAAGAAGAAAGGCTCGTGCTCATGTGGCACCATTCCTATAGAGACCAGCTGTCCAGATGGGAACTGCTTCCCCTCCCCTCTGCTGTCCTTCTAGGTGCAAACCTGAGTACAAGTCAAAAAGGACCTCACTCCAGCTGGAATGCCTGGATCCCCAACAACTCACTGGAAACAAGCCAAGCGCACTCCATTACCTGATCACTCTGGCTGCCCAAGCACCACCAGGTCCTCTCCGGGCAGCATCATAATTCCCACGGGCATGGAAATACTTGTCAGCCCCTCTGTAATTTGCCTCACGCATGTCCCTGTACGCTCTGAACATATCCCACGCCCCTGAGGAAAGCAGAGAAACGGAGATGATGTCGACTTGAAAGAGTCACACCAGAAATAGTTCAGTACCACTTCAGCCAGGAGCTGAAAGGCCCAAGGAGCAGTAACAGAGTGAGGCACTGCTCCACATCAGCCCTTGCACAGGGCTGTGCCCACAGAAGCACCCGTGGGGCTGAACAAGGCCTCGTCCGGCAGCAGAAACCAGGGGGTCCCTAACGCGGAGCTGCGGAATTCCCAGCTCCGAGGGCTGCGCCACTGGCTGCTGGTACCCTGTGCTTGGGGAGGGGGCTCCTGAGGGAGGGGTCGCTGCAGCTTACCTCCCGCTGCATCCCGCACAAATTGTCCACCTCGGATCATTCCTTGGACTATCGCTGGTCTGTCAGCCCTTGCACACAGAACAGTGGAGAGCAGCGCCACGCAGACCCAGAGCCTCATGGTTCCTGGCCAAGCCTGACAGGGAGCTGGGAGACAGTGAGAGACATGAGCAGTTCTGGAGCACCTTTGAGAACCCACCACACTCCCAGCTGTGCCTGGGCTGCTGCCCCAGTGCTGAGGCCTCACCCAGGACTCCCTTCTCTCCCTGCAAGGAGTGGTGCCCTCTGTGCGACCACAAGCTCCACAACAAAAGCAGGTGGACATGAGAAACCTGCATTTTAGCACTCCCTGCTGCTTCTGCCATGGGTACAAAGAAGCCCCACATGCTAAAGCTTTAGTCCTGTTCCCAAAATAGCAGCTCAAAACACTGCACAGAGCTCACAGATTCAGAATGTCACTCACCACTGCAGAACGGCAAAGCCAAAGGAGATGGAGATCGTCTTGTGTGCTTTCAGACTCAGAGAGGGTATTTATAAGCAATTCAAACCCCTCAAAAGAGGAAACTGGAAAGGATACCTGTGGTCGGGAAATCCCCACCAGCACTCCCAACACAGGAATCATTACTGGAAATCTGTCCTTGTCCTTACTGAAAGTTCATAGCTGCTGTTACACAATATTTTAGAGAGTATATGGCACTTCTTCAGCTCTCCTTGGGACCATTTACTCCTCATAACAACCAGACTGACAAACTGCCTCGAAGGCTGAAGAGTTTCACATGCTTGAGGTGTTACTGTTGTCTTATGGATGACACTTTTGTTTGGATCTTGGAGTGAACAGAGCATGGAGGGGAAGGTGTCTGGGTACCTGGCTGTCTGCACACTGAAACACAAGGTCAGCTCTGTGTCTGTGCACAAGGAACGGTGAGCTCCATTACCAGAAGGGCTGCAGGAACTGCTAAGTGAAATTCCCATGTGTGCTGGGATTGCCAGATGAATCCCAGAGTTAATGAAATGGAAAATGTGAAGTATTGCTCTTAACTCCATTGCAAAGCACCTACATCCCAGCTGATCATGCTCTAAGGTAGCACAGACACACAGACCATGGAGAGGCTCTGAATGGTTCATTTTGCCTTAGCCTGCTCTCACAGGCCCCTCTCAAGGCACTCCAGCCACCCTGCTGCAACAGCAGCTCCATGGGGCTCAGGTGGAAAGTTTTGGACACAGCAGTAAACATTTTACCTAAGGGGAAATTCACATCCATACAGCCACAATTCTGCTAGATTTTAAATCAACTGTCTGGCCCTACTGACATGGTTTAAGTACCCACTGTGTTCTTCCTGCTTAAAGCCTGCTTGCTTCCCTTGGCTAACAACTTGACACAACCCTTTCCCCTGCAGAAAACTCCAGGGTTCTGAGTGCAGTTGCACTGGAGAGTGAGTGTGCAGGAAGTGTCCCCATTGTGTGGCCTTGTCCATGATTTAGCAAGTCTAGGAAAGCACTTCAGGTCCCCCTCAGAAGAGTTAAGGGTAGCTGCCCCACTCACAACTCTGCCACTGTAAACAATTCGCTCCTGGAGCTGCAGGGCAGAGGCATGGGTTGAAAGAGGTGCAATAAAACTAATAAAGGGTCGACAGTAACTTTCTTGGGCATCACTGGACTTCAGTCAAAAAAATTAGCTTAAGGGGAGAGGGAGACATTTTCCACAGACAGGCCTGCAGCAGCAGGACAGATACTCTGTAGTGTGATGTATCTCAGAACAAAACAATTTGCAACAAGAATCTAAACCCTAACCCAATGGACAAGGAAACCTTGCAAAAAGCAGGGAGCAGACAGATTTTTGTCCCCTGGCACTCCTGAACCTGATACTTCACAGTGTAACAGCTTAGCCACCGCAGGGACTGGAGTGCTGTGTTTTGCTGCAGCTCTGTTTGCATCCTGATGACTTTTGTCCTTGCAGTACACAGCAGCTCAAGTGCCTCCTCTGCTGGCTGCACATCTGTCTGTCACCACTTTGGTTTTTAAAAAACAAGGAAAATGACTCCTGTAAGTTGGGGTACAGGCACGTGGCACTTTGCCCAGGGACTTCATACAAGGCATTGCCTTCAAAACTGGCCTACGGAACTTTTTCCTACAAGAGCTCATACACTCCGGACCATAGAGGGTATTTTGAGGCTTAGGCTGTTTCACATTCCCTCCAAACCAACATTTCTCCAAAACATGAGGACAATTGCATGAAGGCAGGTGCTGGAGGGATTCTTTATACCATCTCACAGATGTCCAGCAAGGAGGACAGCAGCAATGACAACACTGCTGGAGCTGAGCTGGGGCTCCAGCAGGGAACAGCCTGAGCCCTGCTTTCCCGTATCCGCCTGCCCTGCACTCCAGGTCATGACCCTTGGCTCACAGAAATGAGCTGCAGCCAAGACTGCTGCTTTTGCAATTTGCAAAATTTCTTCCTGGCCTAGCAACAAACACTGGCAGCATGTGCACGCTGGGAAACACAGCACATGGAGGGGGGTCTGGAGAGCATTTCTTGGCTTCTACATTCTGATGCAGTTAAGAAAAAAAGCAACCCTATACTGGTTGCCCTTTAACCGTAAATATCTATGAATGCAAACTGTGTTCCACAGACATTCCACAATTTTGCAATCCAAGAAAGTCACACTGAGAAAGGGGATGAGGTGAATTTCCAGGTCAGGCATATCTGCAGTTATTTCCTAGTCTGGGAAAGAACAGTACCTTATCTATGTGTGCAGTAATTCATTTCAGGAGGTTTGCCAAGTATTGAATATATGAGTGACCTTGGGCTTATAGACACGAAGAATGACTGGAAACTTGTCTCCTTTCAAGAAGCAGATTGAAAACGCAGGTATTTATCTGACGTAAAATTGATTTGCCCATAGGTTTCTAATAGTGAAATAATGTATTGTACTTTTTTCTTTGATAAGAAAATACCAGCACCAGTTTCTATTTAAAGCTAGTCCAGGCTAAGCCCCCTTTATTCATCTCTGCCTTTCAAGGGTCTCTGACCAGCACTCACCCACCAAAACCAAAGCTGAGCTGCAGCTCATCTTCCCCATGAGGCTGGCTGAGCTGTCAGTGATGTGTGCTGACAGGAGCCTTGCTCTGTGCAACTGAGGCAGTTTCTGCTTCAGCAATTTCTCAACAGAAGACCCTCTCATTTCACAGTCCTTTCACCCTACCCAAATGAGATGAAAACAAACTCATACAGAATAGGAAACATTCATTTTCAAACTCTTCTTCAGAGTAAACTCTCACTCTTTATTGATAGCCAAGTTAGTTGAAATGATAAACACAAGCTCACTTTAGACACAAAATCTGAACACACACTTCCCATTATGTTACGTAATGACATACGTAACATAAGGCCTGTTTAATCTCTTTATCAGTGATCTGGATGAGGGGATGGAGGGCACCCTCAGCCAGTAACATAAACCCTTCTGACATGGTTTTTTTTAAAAAGCTCTAACTGGAATTATGATTTACAATAAAAAAAAAAAACCCACAAAAAAAATAAAAAGTCCCCTCAGTCAAAGTTAACCAAGTGTACAAAACCCCCATAGAAGTAAGAAAGAGACTGATGTGTACACAAAATACACCAAGCAAATTACGTGGAACCATACAGAGGTAAGCCAGGCACATTCTCAGAAATCCAGGAATTCCTCTGAGGAAGGCAAGGGGAGCACTCAGCAACACCAGACACTGCATGAACCCGAGGTAGGTAACTGGCAGCCCCTGAGGCAGCAGCAGCTCATCTGGCAGGGAAGAGAACACGCACCAACACCATCTGGAAGGTGCCTGCCTCCCCTTCCGAGTCTTACTGTGAGAGCATGGGGTATTCCTGATGGCACAGATCCTTCTGTTTCCAATGGCAGTATGTTAACCCCAGAAGCTTTAAAGTTTCCTTTTTTAGAAATAGTTCTGTATTGGCTTTTCCACAAGCAACGCTCTGGATGAAAGTCTGACATTCATTTGTCTCCCCGGAACTTCCCTTCCCCTAGTGAAGTAACCAACCCCCCACACCCAAGTTTTTCTTGCAGACAAGATGAAATAGTCTGCAGACGGCATCTCTCAAAAGGCCAAATGTTGTACTCAGTCCTATTTTGATGAAAAGCATTATTTTGCAGCACTACAAGTGCTGCAAGACTACATAAAAAGATTCCTTATAAAGCAGTATTTTCATGTCACTTCACAACAAAATTATCATATTTTAATTAAATTTAGTTCCAATTAATGCATTACTTTTTAATTTTAAATGATATTTGTGAAATTTGAGTATTGACCAGAAGCTATGGCCTTCTGCTTAAAATGTGACTCAGACAGTGAAGAGGGTCAAAACTAGAAGCCTAAAAAGAACTCATTCAAAGATGTCTTAAATGCAGAAAGAGTGCTAGTACAAAGCATAGTTCTGTCAATGAGATAAAAATCCATGTGATTTTGTGAATCTTCATATTCAACCAGAT
Organism: Leptocoma aspasia; assembly: GCA_013399835.1. Lineage (NCBI taxonomy): Eukaryota > Metazoa > Chordata > Aves > Passeriformes > Nectariniidae > Leptocoma > Leptocoma aspasia. The sequence goes on from VXAX01002112.1 coordinate 44,076, forward strand.
ATGTAAAAAGATTTCTTTCTTAACAGCATCCATCTAAAAATACTTACATAAACCTTCAGCTTTTAAAAATATTATTAAAGTAAGTCCTCTCACTCTCCAAAATGTCAGAATTAATTGTGGAATTACCAAAGTTGACCTGGACTTCAAGAAAACCTTTTGACACTGTTTCCCACAATGTTCTGGAAAAATGGGCTGCTCATGGCTTGGACATGTGGACTGTTCACCAAGCAAAAAACTGTCTGGATGATCAGGGCCAGAGAGTGATGGGACATGGAGTTAAATCCAGGTGGTGGCCAGCCCCAAGTGGTGTTCCCCAGGGCTCGGTGTTGGGGCCAGGCCTGTTCCAAATCTTTATAAATTTTCTGGATGAGGGGATGGAGGGCACCCTCAGCCAGGCTGCAGGGACACCAGGCTGGTGGGAGTGTTGATCTGCTGCAGGGCAGGAAGGCCTGCAGAGGGATCTGGACAGGGATCCGTGGGCTGAGGCTCAGCCAGGCCAAGTGCCAGGGTCTGTCCTTGGGTCACAACAACCCCAGACAGTGCCACAGGCTGGGACAGAGGGGCTGGGAACCTGCTGGGCAGAAAACAACCTGGGGGTGCTGGTGACAGCAGCTGAACGTGAGCCAGCAGCGCCCAGGTGGCCAAGAAGGCCAAGGGCATCCTGGCCTGGATCAGCAATAGTGTGGCCAGCAGCAGCAGGGCAGGGATTGTCCCTCTGGACTGGGCACTGGTGAGGCCACAGCTCGAGTGCTGTGTCCAGTTCTGGGCCCCTCACTGCAAGAAAGACATGGAGGGGCTGGAGAGAGTCCAGAGAAGGGAAATGGGGGCTGGTGGAAGGTCCTGTGAGGAGCAGCTGAGGGAGCTGGGGGTGTTTGGCCTGGAGAAAAGGAGGCTCAGGGCAGACCTCACCACTCTCTACAACTGCCTGAAAGGAGGCTGTAGTCAGGTGGGGGTGGGTTTCTTTTTCCCAAGTAACAAGAAGGACAAGAAGAAATGGCCTGAAGTTGCTCCAGGAGAACTTTTGATTGGATATCAGGAAACATTTCTTCACCAAAAGCATTGACCAGTACTGGAACAGGCTGTCCAGGGAAGTGGTAGAGTCACCATCCCTGGAGGCATTTAGAAGCCATGTAGATGTGGCACTTTGGGACATGGCTGAGTGCTGGATTTGGCAGTGCTAGGCTAACGGCTGGAGGGTTGGATCTTCAGGGTCTTTTGCAACTTAAATGACTCTGATTCTAATTCCACTGTCCTGAGATTTGTTGGAGTATCACAACTGATGTCTGTGGTCACAGTGCACAAACAGGGATGGGCAATTTAGAAATACTGTGCTTGTAGTTTAACAATGAGTTAATTTAATAAGTTTGCCTGTTAATCAGCATTTTTAACCATAAATCCACTACTTAAAAGTATCTTCCTCTCATTTTAAGACTTGGCTTGGTTAATGTATTTCAAACAGGCAAGGCCTGTCCGTATAATTTAAGAAGGGGAAAAAACCAACAGGTACCATAAGAGACACTTCTACAGAAACAGTAAAGGTAAATGTCATTTACAGAAAAGTTAAACAAGTATAGGCTTAAATACTTCCCAGGAATGGTTTCTCATGTTTGCAAACAAAGAAACAAAAAAATTTTATACACCATAATTTAATACTTAGGGGCTCATAACCCTGAACACTTAAGTTATAGACTCAGAAAATAAATTCAGCAATTTTCATCTTGGAAATCTGTGAGCTTAATTTCAAGATAAATACTGGCTTGTTTTGACCTGCACTCTACAGTTCAAAAGTCATCTCCAAAGGAATAACGAAGAACTGTCACCACTTCCAGGTCAGCTACCTGCCAGATGGAGACTGGCTCAGTATAACTGAACTTTTAGACAGGAGTTTGTTATTTTTAAGGACCTGTGAAATTTAAGAGGCACTTGAATATACAGTCATTACAGTATGAAACGTTCCCAGAGTTCTCCCAAGTTGTTTTCTATGCTTGCTGAGACCACAAAAACCGGTCACACCTTTCCAACATGGACTGAATCAGCGCTCTGTAAATAAAGCAAGGGGGAAAAAAAAAAGGTCAAACAGTAAAAACCAGCTAACAACAGAAAGAACAACAGAGTTTTGGTTTGCTTTTAAAAGAGAAGTTTGTAAAAAACATGCATTTCAGAAGTAACATCCTGATATCACCATTCACAACTTTGCAAGAAATAGGAGAGATCAGTGTCTGTACAGGTCTCAGCAGGACAGATCTCTTTCAGAGAATCTCCTTCACATACACCTTTAATGTGTGATATCCTGTTTCCTCATTTTCAATTATAAAATGCCTATATTGCAAAACACACAGTTCTTAAACAATAGGAAAGCTTTCAGATGAGTCTAAACCCGAAGGTAAAAGTGTGAAGCGCTTTATCTTCTTGTTAAGAAAAAAGGAAGTTTAAAGCACAGAGGAGATCCAAAAAGAATAGTGTGGATCTTCTGCTGACAAATCTCTTACCTCTGCCTTTTCTCAGCGATTCTCAGGATCTCACAGACACCACTAAATCTCTCAGACAACTCCAGTGCCAAGCCACACTCCTGCAGGAGAGGCAAGGCACGATTGGGGCCGATGGCCTTGGCCAGCAGCAGAGCAACATTTTCCACAGTGATGCAGTCAGGGCAGCTCGGGCCTCCATTGCTGACAGCATTCCCATTCTGTGGGCTGTGCTGGTGGAAAGCTGGGCTGTGATTCTGTGCAAGATGCAGAACAAACTTCCATTCTTCTATGGTCCCTGGAATGGAACCTAGATGTAAAATGAGTTTGTTACATTATTTGTAAAACAAGGATTATTCTAAGACTATTATTTAAACTACATCTGTACTGAAAAGGGAGGCTAGCTATTCAGTTTTATTCTGAAGATTTTAGGAAATCAAGCATTATCAACAGCAAATTGTGCACAGAAATGTACTGCCCTGACTGACTCAGTGTGAAGATTTAGTGGTGAACATGCACAGCTTCACAATAGTTCAGTATTCAAGGCTTTGGATTAAGTCAAGAGACAAAGTTTTGTCCCTGTGAGGGCTGGAGTGAATTTTCTTATAAGTTCTGCCTTGTGGTAAAATGCTTTGCTCACCCTGACTTTGGGTGTGCACATGTAGTGGGGGAGTTTTGTGCTGTGCAGGAAGGCTTCCTACTCCTCTGTCTACAACACCAAGGTTAGCTTCTAGTCCCAACTGATAAGCAAATCAAGATTCTTTAACTTTTAAGCATTTTCTAGCACAACTGATTTCACAAAGCAGAGCATGAAGATACAAGAGTATAACACCAATTTATGTGTTTCAAACATGATGTACTACATACAGTTAGGGCTATAAAAACACTTCAAAAAATAGAAGTTCCACTCAGCTTTGGGCAGACTGCTATATCAGGGCAGTTCCTACATTGCAGAAGTACATTAACATGGTTAAAGAATCACTAACCATCTTCTCCATTCAACAGGCTCAAATCATCCAAATGAACAATATTAGTAAACGCTTCTATTCTTCTATCCAGCTCCAGACAGAGAAAAAGATATCCAGGCCAAAATCTTGAATAAGAGAGTAGAGATTTCTAGGAATCAAACACTCAGTTCAAACCGAAGTCAAGAACAATCACATGCTCATTTAAGTACCAGTGAAGACAAAAGCAACTAAATTTAATGAATGTCAGAGTAGGGACATGAGGAATACCTCCCATTTGGTACATTAACTCAGACATTGAATATTCACCCTCAAAAAAGGAAAGGTTTTTAAAAAAAACCCTCTCCCCTAAGAAGAAGCAGATAAGTAATTTACATTTATCTTCTCAGGGTCAGAATACCCACTAACCAAGTATCAAGAATTACCAAGTTTTCTCCTTACCCATGTGATTTACAGATGTCAGCCATCTTCTCTTTCATAACAAAATCAGCTGGGAGTTTAATCAAGAGCAGAATGAGCTGGCTGTAACCCCAGGTAAACAAATGGGATCGTGGCCTAGAAGATGAGAAATCCAGTTTTAAAGCCTTATTGATTTTCTTCAGAACATTATGGCAATTTATGAAAAGAGAGGAGGAAAAATGAATGAAACACCATGTGTAGTCTCAGTAGAGCAGTCACTCTGGAAGGCATTGCAAATAAAAGTTATTTAATCCTTTGGTTGTTTCTGCTCAACTCTACAAAATGCTCCAAGGAGTTTGGAGTGATCCAAATTTTCACACAAAATCTAACCCAAAACCAGACCTGTTCAGTCTTTCTGCTGCACTCAGGACCTTGGCTGAAACCCACTTTACCTGGGATTTCCTTCCTCATCCACAGTGTTTGCCCTTTGTGGAGCATCATGAGAAACTGCCAAGCACAACCAATCCAACCGTACCGATTCCGGCTGCAGAAGAGACCTAAGGAGAAACGGCCTGAAAAACAAAGCAAACAGTAAAAAAAAACATCCTACCAGTTTTAAATATACCAGATATGAAGAAGCAGAGGTTGTGTGTGGACAAATTAACAAAAAAGTAAAAAAGGGAGGGGATGTAAAATTAAATGTGGAAAAACCTAAAATTATTTATGTCTCTAGAAACCGAGGCAACCACAGAAAATCAAGTTTGCAGGTTGAGTTCACACAGATTTGGTTTGGGGTTTTTTTTGTTGTTGTTGTTTCGGGGTTTTTTTGTTGTTTAGTTTGCTTGGGATTTTTTTAAAATGCCATCTAACCCTGGTACACTGAACTGCAGACATAGGAACAAAAAAAGTCAATTCCATTAAAAGTATTATTTAGGAAATCCCTTTTAAAATTAGATACTAATCTAACAAAAGCTCGAGTCTAAGGCCAGCTACAACTGGCAGAATTACTTGGAACCTAATGCTTAAGAACACCAAGCAGACAGATTCAGAAACAAAAAAAGGTCCCCAAAAGCCAAAACAAAAAAACCTCCACACAGCTACATGATGAAGACAGCAGACAGATTAAAAGGATTCTACATTCCCCTCACCTTTTATCCTCTGGCTTTGATTTCACCAGACTATCTAAATACGCTAAAAAGTGAGCTGGATCATTCCTGCAAAGCTGTTTAATATCAGAAGGCAAAATAGAGGGGTGGAACTTGATCAAGGGCCGAAGAGCTGTTTCCCCAAATTTTTCATAGAGCCTGGAGAAATAGAGAATAAAAAATTCCATGTTCAGTACCAAACAGCAAAATAATTTTTTCAAGATCTCCTGCAAGTTCAAAATAGTACTGAAAGGTGATCTCTCTAAGACAGTCCAGGAATTTTCATGACATGGTAAGTGAAGCAATTCCTGCCAGGAAGTTAAGAAGATTTGGGTACAAACCTTTGAGCGTGTGCCAGCAAAAGAGGGCTGTCATCCCACGGCCCCAGGTCATGCAGCAGCTTCAGTATTTTCAACATATCTTCACTTTCCATTGCTAAAGCCACTGGACTGTGACAAGTTAGTTCTGAAATAAATCAGTGCACAAGTTACAAGACTTGGGCAATTTTTTTTCCTTAACATGTCCTGCCCCTCCTTTTGTCCTTCTGCTGAACAACAGTAATCACTGCTTTCATGGGAAGTTCAACACCCACCTCAATCCTGATGAAATGCAGGTATTAATCTCCAGGCACAAGTGCAGTCCAACTACAGACAAGCTGGGAATGCATACACTGCTTTCACCTCCAGGGCTCTCAGAAACCAAACAGTGAAGAGATTCCCAGAAACACAAACACCAACCCTCAGAACAAGATTCTGTTGTTTAACTGCTCTCTGCTGGAGCAGAATCAATTAAAAGAAATACACAAGGCAGAAGCTGAGTGCAGAGAACAGAAAAGCTCTGTTTTCCAATATCATGAAGCTTTGGTTCAAAAAAACTGAAGAGGCATCAAAAAGATCAGAAAGTATCTCTGTGGAACAGGGAAGTGATCACAAGCCACTCATCTGTATGGAACCATCTACTCCATTCAGTTTTGTTTCATATTAACCACATTCCTTGACAAGTTGAATCTTCCAGTGCAAATGCTGAAGCCCCTCCTCTCCCTTCTGCCTTGTTTCTACAGACTTGTGGTTCTAATTACAATGCTTTTGCTCTTAGAAGCTCACGTTTGTAAATAGGCTGGGATCACTACAGTGCTCAATTAACAAGGCCATCCAAACTAACAGCTCAAAGTTGCAAAGTGGGAGGAGAACAATCTCTCTCCAAGGCGCTTCTAAAATTCTTTTTTTTAAGAAATCACAGGTTATTCTGAGTTGAAAGGGACCCACAATGATCATCAAGTCCAGCTCTTAAGTGAATAGTCCATACAGGGCTTGAACCCACAATGCTGGAATTATCAGTACTATGCCCTAACCAGCTGAGCTAAGTCCTTCCTAAGGGAAGTATTTGGGGGAAAAACAATCAACCAAACAACCTGAAACCAGAACAGAAACTCCCTCACACCAAGCATCCTCTCCCTGCCACACTACACCGGCAGAAGGAAAATCTGTAGACACAATTATGAGAGTCTTCAAGGTTTTTGCCTTTTTTTTTCTCCCCAACAGTCTTATTTTCTGTTTAAGAAGCAATACAACGTTCATAATTTACCTTTCAATCCTGCAATGTATGTTTCCCATACATTAGGGCTGGTGGCACACGTGGTTATAATACACTGCTTTACTCTCTTTAAATCCAAAAGGAAGAAGTAGCTTCGCATAAACCGACAAGCCAAGGTCCCTGAAGCTGCTGGGGGCAGACTTCCCTCAGAGCTCTCCTCAGCCTCACCAGTCCCACAAGAAAAGACACGCAGCTCAAAGCACAGAGTTGCCAACTCCACGAGCTCTTTGAGAACATCAGGCTCGATGACACACGGAGGAGACACCTGAAAGCCGCAGCCCAGAGGCCCTGTCACATCAGTGCCATTTTCACACGTGCTTTCGCTCACACAGCTTTCATCAGTGTTTTCCTTTTCAATGCAGTTTTCCAAAATACCACTCTGCTCCTTGTCTACTGGGTCTCTGTCAGCTGGAGCCACTTGCAGGTTTTTCTCCAAGACTGCCCTCTGTTCTTCAGCACACGCAGTCTTGCTTTTCTTAACAGACAAAGCAGAATGCTCCTTGCTGAATTTTTCTTCTAGATAGACAAGCCATTCCTGTAAGACCCTTCTCATACACTGAGGCTCTAACAAAATCAGGGGATCCTGGAGCTTGGCTCTGCAGCATAAAAACAGAAGTTTGCTAAGTTTAACAATTATAACATGCCACAAGTGAAGTTTCAAACATGCTTTGTGTAACTATACTCCCACACTTGACTTGGAGTCAGTTGTTGGGTTTTTTGTGATTTTGAGTGCATCAAACAGAATTTAGGCTACTTCACACTGTCTACATTTGATCTCAGCACATTCTGAGCTCCCTAGGACTTCTTTCAGAATGAAAGAAATTTTTTATGATTTTGATTTTTTTCAACTCTGCCTGTACTTTAGACAAAGGGATAACGCTAGGAGAGCTTTTAGTGAGTTTTGCTTGGTTTTAAAAAGAGGAATAAAATCCTTCACCAAATGAGATCTTTTCAGGTTAATAGACATTTAGAGTATCACTCTTACAGGCATGTAAAACAAATGAAAAGAAAAATTTAAAAAACCCAATCAGTATTACTATACAGTAAAGAGTTTCTCTGCTTACATAGTTTCTGCTGTTGCAGCCTTGAGATCTCTCACATGGTCCTCCTCAGGAAGCTGGCAGTTCTGGGCTTCTGACCTAGAAAACCACATTCATTTCAGTCTTATCTGAAGTATTAACTTCAATAATTTAAGTGAAGATTTCCAGAAAAATTTCCTCAGCACTAATTCCTTTAATAAATACAAAGCTTTCACTTGTAAGAAGGAACAGCTCAACAGAAACTATGGATAAACTGGGCATGAAGAGCAACAGACACTACTATTTTTGTGGCTTTCTATTATTGCTTCTACTCCAGCTACGTAGATTTCTGCAGGTACTGAACAAAAACCAGTACCATTTCACTGTATGAAGGCATTTACCAAAATGGTAAATAAGCACTGGAATATGAAATTACGGAGCTCTGTGTTCACTGCCTCATCAGCTCTACGAAAGGAGTTGGGAGAACCACTGAAACCCACCACTGGAATGAAGGCAGCTGGAAAAACCTAATGCCAAGTTCCTCATCCTGCTTGAAAGTTCTTGCCTTAGGTTGCTATCCTCAGGACATCCAGCAAATACAACTGCTAAGAAAATGTGATTTTGCACTCACTGTTTTTCTTCCTGGGGAGGTGCTACCAGATTAAATGTTAGTTCTGGCAGCTGCTCATCATCCTTTGCTTCATGCTTCCCTCTAGATTCAGGACTCATATGAAGCGTGCCAATCTTTTCCGTGGTTTTGCGTACAAAGCTGGAAACACTAGGGATCACAAGTTCAAACATTCAAAATCAGAAGTTTCAAAGCAAACAAACCAAGCACTCTTTTCATTCAAAACATCATTTCAGAGACTTTATAATCTGAAGAACTCTTGAGAAAAGGATGAGAGCAGTGATGACCAGCAGGAATAAAACTTACTAAGACCCTGCTCAAAGTTCATACTCCAGTCATGATCATGTTTTCATCACAGAAGAGAAACCTGAAGTATTTAACACTCCTGCTGGAGAAGCAGGATCACACACCAATGTTAGCCATAGATTTTTGACATGTATTTGTAATTTGTATGCAAATAAATGCAGATTGGCTACACTGCATTTTAAAGCTTTTAAACATAAAGCATCTTTAGGAAATTATGTCACTCTTGGTGGTAAGAAACCACTTTACAATGCTTCAAATTAATTCTTCACATTACAAAGCTCACCACCAACATCCTTTTCACTCAGCTGTCTCTATTCCTTCAGGTATTTTATTGAAATGAAAGCTCAATGAACATACCAGAACTCAATTATTTCTACCACTGCCACAAAGAGAACTATGTCAACAAGATTTGAACAGAAAAATAAGCTTCCTGCTTTCTGTTCTAGAGCTAAAAAAAAAAAAAAAATCCAAAAAATCCCAAAAACCCCAACCCAGAATTTTTTACTATAACAAGGTATAGCTACAACTGAAGCTTGCTGCAGAAGGCAGAAAGGATTCAAATTTAGCAAAACAATTGGACTGGAATGTATAGAAGGATTAAAGCTAAACTTTTAAAAATTAACTGTTAATATTATAGTATTTTATTTAATGATTAATTGCATGCAGTGAATACTTGAAAATGTAGCTTTCATTATTAGCAGAAACACTTATTACTAGTAAAGTCCTCAAGGCTGCTTATGGTTTAGAAAGAACTCAAAACATTGCATGTACTTCTGATGTTTATTCTGAGATCCTCACACTGCTGATAGCAGCTAAAATTCTTTGTTGCAGGACACAATTTACATACTGAAGTGATCAAGGGAAGGCAATTTTCCAGACCACTGCCGGGCCAGAGACATTTTAGCTACGTAATTAACATACAGGACTTTTATGGAAGTTTTAAGTTATGTATCTAACACCATCACCTTTGTATTTGTACACCCACCCCCTCATCCCCCCTTTTTTTAAAAAAACATTTTAAAATACCAATGTGATTTATATATAAAATGGATACAGATCTAATTGCAGCAGCTACCATTATTCCATAATCGTTTGGGAAAGCAATTACATTCACTGAAAAGTTCATGTGGGCATAGGACAGATCCCTTTCCAAGTGTCTTTTAGCAATATCTATCTGCTTTGAATATTTTCATCTTTGTCCCCATGCAACATAAGAAGCCTTCCCCCTAAGATCCAGAAAGGCAAAATCCCAAAACAATATTCAGTAAGTTTTCCTTTGCATATAAACCACAACCAGAGTTTGCAGGGTAACAGTAAACATTCCTAGACATGTAACAACTATTAACTGTTTAAAACTGAGGCTGAAGTCTTGGCTCCACTGAAGTTACCAGCAGCTCTTTGTATCTTCACGAGAGCCAAGATGAAGATTTAAACTGCCTGGCAAACCTGACTGCATCTCTGGTGTTCCAGTTCAGGCGTTACATGTTGGCAGAACAGAATATGAACTAAACCACACAATGCTATAAATCCAGGGGACAGAAGAGGGCAAGATGTAATGGATGAGTGAACCTGCTGCATGTTTTACCTTTCTCTGACAGCTTGGAGAGAGACGAGAGGAGATGGGGAACGGAATGATAACGGAATACTGAATGGGAGAAATGTCTCATTCCGGTCAGCCTCAACCACCACAGATGCATGAGATACGTTCTCTGACAAATGGAATTGAAATAAAAAGTCATGAAACAGTGGCCTGGCAAAAAAATGGAACAGTGAAATGAACTGCAAGTCATTAATTCATTAATGGATAACCTGCCCACCATACTTTCTTTTTTAATACTCAGGAACGCATGGAGCCAGGTTTCAAGGGCCATTTTACTACTGACTTTGAACCTAGTTAAGTCTGCTTTACTAATAGTGTTTTGGCTTTACAGCAAGGCAAATAATGATCCACAACAGTATGAAAACAATCTTCTAAAATTAGACTTACAGACCATTTAGAGGACAAAAATCTTGATTTAATCCACTGAGCTATTTATAGATCTAAGAAAATTAAGTATTGTGGCATACATGAATTCACAACAGATTGTAAAGTCAGTTGTGACCATGACTTCCAAAACCTAAATCACATGTGAACAGAGAGACACATAATCCATGATTAGGGTATAAATCACCCTCTTATTTGAAAGGACTTAATCTAAGCGAGCCCACAGCCCACAGGCTTTTGAAAGAATCACAGGAAATACAGAATCACTGACTGATTATCTCCTTTTCTCTCCTATATCCTCAACAGTATTTACAATGTATTTTGCTTAATGATTTCCTGGTACAAACACACATTGTATCTTTAAAGGATGTCAACAAGAAAAAAGGGAACATTTGAAGCCAGGATGACACTGCATTTTGCAACAGTCAGCCGTAACCACAGTGTTGAGAGGAAAAGATCCTGTGCTGTTTCAGAATATCTACCATCAGAATCCCTCTCGACGGTGCCTAAAGGTCACAACTGCCTTTACAATTGGCTGTAAATAAGGCTGCTTTTGTTCATCATGCAGACTAGAAACCTAAAAACTCATTACATCTTATGTCATTGTGAGCAGGGAAACACTAAGTCCATTTCTTCCAAATACCAAATCAAGTACTCGTGCGTCAAGAAGCATCTAGAACTTCTCTGCTTGGAAATAATCAGCAAATTTGTCATCTCTTGTGGAACACACAGAAGCTTTCTATCTTCTGACATACAAAAATTAAGTCAACTGAATTCTGACTTTTAATGTTGGGACTGATGTGCTTCAGAGTTTCCTCGCTTGTTTTTATGGTGATGTAGGTAAAGAGGCACATGCACACCTAAGTGTATCTTAGTCAGCAGGACAACACTACTGACAAGTAGGGACTAAATACCAATTTCTGCACTCTCCCTCCTCAGTGTTGTTTTCTCCAAAGCATCCAAATTCTCTCTGTCCTCAACTGGCATCTACTCCTTGCAAAAGCTAAAAAAAAAAAAAAAGCCTTTTTATAGGAAAGCCTCTCTATCATACTTAGAACTAAGGCAGCTCCTCATTATCCCAGGTTTCTGCATCCCCTCCCGATCCCAACCAGAGCAGAGAACAAGACCCATTAGAGTCTCACTCTAGCTTAAGTCCAGTGACAGGCATTTGTCAGGAAATAAAAGAGCTCCCTGCATGGGCTAAAATGTTACTTATTAACTATTCTAGCACCCCTACACTAATGTTTACATGTGTGAGAGACGATCTCCTGTACAAAGGAAACCCTGCAAGAAAGTTCACAACACTTACCAGAACCCTTCTGCTCTCCCTGAATAAATGTAAGCCAGAATCCAGATTAAGAAATTATTTTCTGGAATAAGTATTACAAAATGATACTGGCAGCAAACAAATCTTTGAAGTTTGAAGCTCAGCTGACACTGGCAGAGACAGCTGAAGGAATCTTAGCACTAATGTTCAATTACACAGGGAGAGGGGGAAGTTGGAGTGAAGCCCGTGCTTGGTAAAGCACTCTGGACCTTTTGCTTTGTTTCACTGGGTTTTGTTTGCTGTTATGCCTGGATTCTGTGGAGCCAGCTTTTCAACCCAATGTTTCAGGAAGGACTTTGAGAGGTGACTCTTTCAATTGATCAAATTACATGTATTAATAATGAGTAACTTGATAGTGGAAAGTAAGAGCACAGAGCCAACCCAGTCAAATGCTTGTAGAATAAACAAACACATTCAACAAACATTTTCATTAAGAAACATTACCAAGTTCTAGGTGTTCGTCTTCATGGTGTGCAGGAAATTCTTTAAGTCTCTCATCTTCTGAGAATGTTTGGCTGTGGAGGGAACATGAGTCTTCATCTGACTGACTGCCCCTTCGACTGATAACACGGTAGATTCCAGAGTCTAAGACACTGAAGCTTTCCTGCCAGAGCCAGGGAGGGGAGTTAGACAGCATGTGAGTTGTACTTCCTTGTTCTGCTTTCTGCAATTAACTCAATCAACTGTGCCCACACAAATAACCTCAGAGCACTTCATAATGCACTGCCTGAAAAGCTCCTATTTAACAGAGTACTTTTACCATATCCAGAATGGAGAAGGACACAGATGCCAGCAAGTGTGCAGTTCAGTGACTTTAAAAAGATGTGTATCTTTTTAATGTGCAACTGCTTTTAGGAAAGCAGCCTGTGGAACAAATGGTGTACTCAGTGCAAGGCAAAACCCACCTCAGCTTTAGTTCTGCAGTCAAGACTCACTTCACCACTTTGTAGCTGCGTACCCAAGAATCTGTATTCTTTCTACTGGTCAGCCATACTCAGCTAGCACAATTACAGACTCTGCAAAACTATTTAGTTTCATCACCAACACACATTTTTTTGCTCATTGTCAGTCTACATGGTTTACTTTCACAGTGGCTAATGAAGAAAAACTTGTCTACCACATCAAGATGGTATTTACATTACTTGGCTTTTTAAACTTTCCTTTTAAACACTGTTAAAGTGAAAGCAGGAGCTGATATTGTATTAACTATGAAATATTGCCCCTTTCTTGAAAAGCAGATGCGTATTTATTAGAAATATGCTTTGATTTTTTTTTAGAGCTTTCTCCTTAAGCTTCTTAGAATGTGACAATTTTTTAAATAGGGCTAAGATAGTTCTGAGCACTCAGACATTCATTTTCATCACATAAAACTAAGGTTACAACCAAGACTATCTTTACCGACACACATTAAAACATTAAACAGAGCTGTGGAAAAAGCCATCTTCATATCCATCTTCACCCACACCTCAGCCATTAGCCCTAAAATAATATGGGAAAGAGGCAGAGGTCTGAGCTTACAGAATGCAAGCAGTGGTGTTTCACACCTCTTCACCCCACCTAGTTTTAGAATGTAGCATTATGAGCTGTAGTAGACAGGGTAGAAATGAAAGCTTCACCTTCCAAGTGAGCAACAAGGTGACCTTAAGCCATTAAGATAAAACCTGTAGATAACATTTTTGGCACTACCAGTACACATACATGAGATGAAATACTGCTCCTTCTACTGCTGCATGCAGAATCTAGAGGTTCCAACTTTGCAATCAGTTCTTCCAGTTGCACAGTCAGATCTTGCTGGGTTGAAGCATCCAGCTGAGACTTCAAGTGCTCCAGCTTGTCTAGAGGCAAATTTTTTCTTGCCTAAAAGCACCCAGTGAAACAGAAGCATTATTATTTCTAATGCACATGTGAAAACAAAAGGTACTATATATGCAGGATGATTTTCATCCTTAAAGTATAATGTTTAGATGACTTTAAAAACTCCAACAAAATGAATCTCAGTAACCGTGAAGCTTAATGGAAGGGGGGATAAAAAGCCAGTGAAGCTGTACTGCACATTTACAAAGAGATATTTACTTACTCTGCAAGAAACAATTGAATTTTGGAAGAGACAAGAGACCCTGGCAGCGAGGGTCCAGAATCCCCTTCTCATCAGACGCTCTATGCAGCGATCGACCGGCAGAAGGGAGAGGTGCACAACCTTCCCATTTGTATGCAGACAGAACAACTCACTCTTGTGAACTGCAACATCCTGAATATCTGCAAAACCACACACAGAGCAATACCTGAAGGACTCAAGTCATTAATCAACATTGCTTTCTGTCCCTGAAAGAAGGTGAAAGCGTACTCCCACCTGACTGCAAATGAGTGCAAAGCACGAGAGGCAGGGGGAAAACAAACACTGAGGAGTGCTGACCTAGCACCTAATCACTATAAAACCGTGTCAAAACTTTCCAGAGTTGCATTTCTAGAAAACATTCAAAAAATACACTAAACTACCAAAAAGTTTCCTTTTGCTCTGAGATGAAAAATTAAAGCCTGATAAAGATGACAAATACAAAATTGTTAGCTTTGAAACAGAAGGAAAAGATTCACTGGTAAAAGAACAACTTTGGCCTTCCAGAAGTTTTCAAATGCAATATTTATGCTGTATGCAAAGACTCCACAACAAACGTATTACAAACTCACCACCAAAATGGAGAGAAGGGGAAAGACTGACTGACAATAGCTATTGTAGGACTCTGCTAATAACCATACACACAGCTGTTTATGAGGATTCACTCATTTGCCAATTAAATAAATTCCCCTGTATGCAATTCATACAGGCTTTAGGGAAAAACCCAGGTTTTAAGCTTTCAGCAGCTAGATTATCCTTCACAGGACACCTGACAATGCGCCTGAGTAGAGAAAAGGATACTGCAGGTTAATCACCTGTATTTTAGCTACTGTATTTGGAGTCACTCTACACCATTTTTTTTTGTTTCTCCAGAAGCATTGTTTCAGATCTGTGGAAGGAGGGGTTGGTTGGAGGAGGCAGGGAGATGATTAGCATTCAAGGATATACCAGACAGACTACAAGTTTTTTGTCAATATTCTGCAATCCAGCTGCAGAAATTGAACTTGAATAGCTTCCATGTTAGGCACAGACTTCAGGAATGACCAGTGTAAGAGACAATATCACAAAGCAATGTTTAAGAAACTTTAGTTTACCTTTAACTTCACTCCAGAGTAAGACTTGAAGGCTTTGGGGAAGAAAAATATAAATGCCTCTTTCTGTCCAGGTCACCACACACTGCTCACTGCAATCAAAGCACATGTTAATGGAGCAACAGTCAATTGTGATAAAATAGGCAAAATTTTAAAAATTTGTAAAATATGCAGGGATGGCATTGGCTTAAGTATCAAGCAAGATGTGAGAGAGGTTTAGCATGATACTTGGAAAATTCTTATGCAAAAACCTGAAGTTGGTAAAATAAATCAGGAGAATATGTAATTTTTAAAGCCTACTTTATCAACAGGAAGCTATGCTGTCAATACTCACGTCAAATACAGCAGCTTGGGGAAAGATAAAGATTGTGGAGAGCAGCTGGAACCAGTATAATGAGGATCCTGCCTGCAAAATAAAATTATTATCAAGTACAAGCATAACTACAATAACATTACTTTCTAAAATTCTTAATCCTGTAAATACATGGCTAGCTTAAATAAATATAGTCTCATGCCAGCAGCATTCATTGTGCTCACAGATACAGCTGCAGAATCAAGGTTTTGGCATTTTTGAAAACGACTGGCTACACCTCTTAGAGGAGACTGTATTAAGATGACAACTAGGATTAACATTTGACTTAAGCAGGAGTTCATTTAGGCTTTTCAGCCTTAAGGACATCCCAAACAAGTTTATCACTGATAACACTCATGTTTCTACCTGAGAGTAACAACAGGAAGAGGCGGTGCTGAGAGCAGCTGCTTGAACTGATGTGTGCTTTGCACTTCCCCATCAAAGTTCACCTCCCACATCCTCGAGCCAGGTCGAGCACAGTATATTAATGGCTGCTGATTCCCACTGTTTTTCCCAACAGGGAAGAAACATGCTCCAAATTCTCCATCTCTCTCTTTATTACCAATCTTCCAGAACTTCTCTCTAGAGGGGAAAAAATATGCTTGTTAAGTAAGGCAGCATTAACAAAAGCCCTAATTAATTTTACGTTTTTCTTGAATAAAAAACATTTAATCAGCTACTGAATTGGTTTTGGTGCTTAAGAAAAGAAGCTGTAATGAAAATTGCAAAGCCTGCCCGAAGTTTATACAAGACAGGGTGCAGAAATATTCATTAGTTGGAGTGAATGCTCAGATCAAAGGGCTTTTTTTCAGCAGAACCAGTTGTTCAACCTAGTGATGGGAAGGTGTGAACATTCCCAGAAATCATTTCCAATCACATGAAAAATAAGACAGTCAGCATGAATTTATGGAAGGGAAATCACATTAACAGCCCTCTACAACAGAATGACTGGCTGGGTAGTTGAGGGGAGAACAGTGGATGTTGTTTGTCTTGATTTCAGTAAAACCTTTGACACTACCCCTCCCAACATCTTTAGAAACAGACTGAGGGAGCATGGGCTAGGCAAAGAGACACTGATGTCATTTCAGAAACTGTATGTGACTCTCAAGTCCAGTATTTCAGAAATAAAACAGAACTTGCCTCTCAGTATCACATAAATAAGTGCGGGTAAGTGAAGATATGAGCAGTCTTCCATCCAAATAATCAAGCTGAACCACTCGAGAATCTACAGTGGTTATAATCTGAACAGGAAACATCACAAAAGTAGCAGCAGCCTACAGTTAAGAAAGAAAAAAAAAAAAAAAAAACCACAACCATGCTGGTCTTCAGTTCAAAGTAAAGACTGTTTCATTATGTTAAAATCCCAAAATTCAGAAAAGACTCATGTATGCCATAAATACACAGTGTAAGACAGAGCAGTTCCTTTCTTCTCTGTCTTTACAAAGCGAGGCTACAATGCTCAGAAGCACAGGAGTCTAAATCCTCCTTTTCCCAAAACCACTATTGATGATTTAAGGAAAAAAAAAAGCCATATCCCTGTAGCATCATGATATTTCTTTACAAAGCATTCCTTTTTCTCTAACATTAAGAGAGGGTTTTATTCCTGCTAGTCTAAGCTTTGTGCTTCTTTTCCAATTCTCCCCACAGGTACATTGAGTTAGCAGTTTTATGGAAACAGACCACAGGGATTAATTGATACAAAAAATAACTTCCATTGCAATTAGGTTCTTCCCAAACTCACCTTCTCTGTTACCCTGCCATAAATTATCCACATACTATTTATCCTACCAGTGTCTCAGTTGCCATGGGTGGATGAACATCTCAGACAGACTTAGGATAAGAAAATTACCGGGAACTGCATTAAAATTTGCTGTCAGTCAGTCACCATTTTCGCCAGCTTAGAGTGGTTTTCCCTTCTTAGGAATAGTCCTGTTCCTTTAACAGGCGTGAACAGACACAGATTCCACGGGCCTTGTGCTTTTCTCCTCCCTCTCTTCCCACAGCTGACTCTTGTCCCCCATCTTCATTTAAATGTAATAATGGTCTTGCTACTAATAAGTCAATTTTCCATCAAAATCTTCCATGAGGGCTAGAAAGGGCCTGGACAAAAACAACTATTTACGGGTTTTGCTCCTCTTTTCAGACTAAAAAGAAAGAACCCAGTAGTGGTAAAAGCTAAAGAACACCCAAGGGCTAGAAATCAGGCTGCTATCACTCACAGGTGTGTCCTTTGCACAAAATATAAAGGATGTAGGCTCCATGACCACCTATCATTTATTTTATCCAATCCAGATGTTTAAGAATAAAAGCATCCAGACAAAGCCAAGCAAAATCAGGGCCTGGGACTGCTCTCTGATCAACAGCTGAATTGAGGACTAAAACACCTGAACTTGTAGCTGGAATCTAAGGAATCCAATAGGCTCAGAAACACCAAAACCCTTAACTTAGAGACTCATAAATTCCAAGAAGCAGGAGATTGACCAATTTTTAATTCTGAACATTTGAAAGCATTATCAAGTTGCATTACTAAAATAGATAGAATAAGGATGGGGGGAGTTCATGGGTCAGGATTTCTATGGCTGTCTCAAGAGACTGATTCTCCACCCTGATAGTTAAAGCTACCAGAACTTCCTGCTCTGTTCCATTTTGCTAAAATAAACAAAGAGATTCCACACATCACCCCCTGTGAATTAAACTCAATGAAAGTATGCAACATTTTACCTTCCCTTGTTTCGATGTGTTAATCTTGATGGCTGATACTTTCCCCACATGATCTCCCACAAAAACTCGAAGGGTGGCTGTATCCCAGCACAGAGCTGTGACTTTCCTGCCCTTATGCTCAGAGGAAACATAAATCCGTTCTGGCTTCCCACGACGCTCCTGATTCAGCTCCCAGACTACTACAAGGCCTTGGCTACAACAAGTTAAAAAGAGAACTCTGGTTGAAAATCAGTCTTCTAATGTTTTCTCAGTTAATAAAGATGCATTTTCCCAAAGAAAGAGGAAACCCAAGCAAAGCAGCATGCCTCAGAGCTGCTTGAGGCTGCAGGTTCTCAGAAAGTGTCACGCTTAATTCTGGAGAAGTGTCCTTCTTTGCACTACAATGTATAAGCAGCCTTGTAAGGCTACCCTTACATTTATTACAATTGCCAGTGAGGATGTGGAAAAACATTTAAATGGATTTTAATAAATATAAGTGGACTTAACTATTAATCTCACTCTACCATGTTAATGAAAATGCTTCTTTTCATGCTGAAAGGTCTCAGAAAGACATTTATCATCATAATTTCACATGCATGAGCTCTGCCATACATGTTCAGTTACAGAAATAATACTCAACGTAGAATGACTATTCCAGAAAAAAAAATAACCAAACTGTCTGTGCAGACAATTATCCTATAGTGGCCTCTACCAGTTAACCTGGTAAATTAACTCTGAGTTCTCAGCAGCTGTCCACATCTGAAACTTGAAGCTTCTTAAAAATATTAATCCAGTGCTCAGGTTTCTGAGTAGGTCACTCACCTGGTGGCAACAGCAACATAGTCTTCATCGTGCAAACAACAGGCCACCCGGGAAATGGCACCTTCCTGAAAGCAAGCACACGAGTAAGAGCAGGTGAAAGTTGCTCCTGTACTGCCTCTACCACTGTGCAGCTTTTATCTTTAAGATAGAAACCAGATTCATGTCAACAGATGCTACCACTCTCCTGGCTGGTTCTCACTGTTTGTTTGGGTTTTGTTTGCAAACACTGAGTTTACTCCAAGATGCAGCTGACAACAACATGACAACATCAAGAGCAAGGACTGCAGTGCGTTCTCTGATTTGGAAAGCACAGAAATCACTCTCCATTGTCCAGTCCTCACACCTTTGGAAGTTGTTTTGACAAAATTAAGTGAGGTGCTCCCTCTCTTAAAAAACTGGCTGCATTCATGCTATACTGGAAGCAGCAGTGGATTCTAGGAAATAGCACTTGGTTGTACAAATAAAAATCCCTGTTTCACGATCTCTTCCAGCAACAGCAAGTCAGCCTATCTTTTCTTCACTCATCCAGTTATGTCACAGTTTGGACACTCAAACACCAGGACTTATCAACTGTGAGTTGCTCTGTTTCATATTCAAGATTTATCTCCTAGTCCTTAAATATTCAGGTGACTTTGCTGCTGCTGTTAAAAGGTAAGAATCTGAAAAACAAAGGTGTGACACTCTGAAGTAATATTTTTCACACCTCATGAAATCTAATATACCATACACTCTGGGGATACCTTCCAGAACCACAACCTATTTCAAACAGAGCAGTCCAAAACTTCACCTTCTTTGGGCAACCCAGTAAGCTGAAGAGGCCTACTGACTCTTAGCTTGAAATAATGTTTCTTTCCCAGCCCCAGTTTTGGAAATTTTCATTTAAAATTTTTATCCTTACCTTGTGAGTGAGAAAGAGTCTTTGCTTCCAACCATCCTTCTGGATAAGGTTCAGTCCTCCTCCTGAGCTGCCTAGAGCCAGCCATCTCTTTGACACATCTATACACGTGCACTGAAAGAATAAAAATGATAACATACAACCCAGTAAGTTTTGATTTTTCTTGCATTATTATGGTGCTTTTTTAAAAGGCTTCATTGTTTGCCAGCTGTGTGTACCACACCTGAACCACTGGCAGTGAAGATTATTAAACAGCACTTTGCCATTGGAGCAAACAGTGTCAGCTGTGTCAGGCTGTGTTAAGCACCCACAGCTGCATTAAGGAAACACACACGGAGTAACAGGGTCCATTACCTTCACTCTTTCTTCCCAAAGTACTCCCCCCACTAAGACAGCATGCACACATCCCCAAAAGAATTAGATTAATTCTATGGCTTAATCAAACAATGAGCCAAATAGGGTCATTACTTGAACTTTGAACTTGAACACCACAAACTCACCTTAAGACGACTGGAATCCAGCCTGAGTGTAGAAAGCAACGGATCCAAACACTCCAACTCTGCCAAGACATGGTTGTAAGAGTCTGGAATTACTGGCACAGAGGCCATGGATGCACATGACTAGAGCTGCTCACTCATGGGTACGTTACAGCTTCAGCTTCTAGCTGTACCTGCCAAAAATAAAGTTCTTGATTAGTTCACTTTTTAGTATTAGAGCTGGTGCTCTGTGCTTAAAGAAACACCAAGTGTTTTCTAACTCAAAAACCAGCAGGTTTCAGTTTGCCAAAAAGAGGCCCAAGGGCTGAAAATAAAACCCCTACTTCACTTATGAGAAGTTTTTGCTCAATGAGAAGTTTTTGCTCAAGTTAATTTCTGAAAACTTAACCTATCAGATAACCCACCTGGAAATATTTAAACCGTAGTTATATTTCCATTTGCCTATGAAACAAGTTAACACGTACCTACGGAAAACGCCTTGTTTTCTGGAAAAATGCACTTTTCCCCACAGCACGCACCCTTGATTTGAAACTTTCTCAAGGAAAGCATTTAGCATTGGCATTTTGTAACTACATCATATTCTCCCCCAAAACTAAATCTAAGGAGTATTATTCTCAAGTTACACCAAATTTAGAATTAGCTGCATTTGTGCATTTTGATACAGTTATAAGCTATCCTCTTCACAGTACATCTTTTCCCACATTCAAGAGATAACACAGAGTGAAAGCCAAGAACTAAATAACCACTGAAATCCCAACCTCATGATTTTCCTAAGCAGTATATACTTTAAAGTAATTTTTTGTTGAGTTTAAAGTTTAAACCTGTACGTTGCTTAACAAAAGCCCAAACCTGTTATACTGCACAGTCCAGCCCCAGAATTCCTAAGTAACTTTTAGCATGCGGTCCCATAAATTAAGGAACTCCCTCCCAGAAAAGCCGTCATGGGAGAAAATTTACATTGCCTCACAAAGATAAGCGAGCGCTCGCTCTCACCCGGCGCTAGGAGAAGGGAAGAGGCACATTTAGCCAACGAAACTAAAAGTTACTTCTTCAAAATTCTCAAAGCGTCTTAAAAACTTTCATGGCCACTTCTGCCCTGCCGCTCTATGCCACATCCCGCCGTGAGGCCCCGAGCTGCCGGCTGGGGCTGACCCGCGACACCGCGGGACCTCGCCTCCGGTACCGGGGCAAGGCGAGGATCGCAAAGGGCAGGAGAACGGCCCAGACCGGTCCCGGAACCGCGGGGAGGGGACGAGCGCCGAGCCCCGACGGGGCACAGCCGCCAGCCCGGGGAAGCTGCACAGGCTCGGCTCCTTCTCCCTCCCGGTGCCGCTCCCGCTCCCTCCCCGCGCTCCCGGTGCCGCTCCCGCTCCCTCCCCGCTCTCCCGGTGCCGCTCCCGCTCCCTCCCCGCTCTCTCCCGCTGCCGCTCCCTCCCCGCTCTCCCG
>VXAX01002112.1:66380-137318 GCA_013399835.1 Leptocoma aspasia
CGCGTCGCGACGGTGCCGCGGCGGCCTTTGGCCTCCCGCGCTTCCTTCCCCCCCCAGCGGACGTGTGACGGTGGCCGGGCCGGAGCTGCGGTGAGGGAAGGGACGAAAGGGGCGGCGGCACCGGCGATGCGCTCCCCGGGCCCGCGGGGGGTGGCGGGGGAGATGGCAGCGCTGCGCCGGCGGCACCGCGGCCGGGGGCAGCGGGCTTCGCCCCGGCCTTGGCGCGGGGCGGGCGGCAGACAAAGGGGTGCCGTGGCAGCGTCTGCCCCTCCTGCCGCCGGGCAGACCCCGCCGGGACCGTGCGGGTCTCCTCGGGCCCGTCTGGTGGCGGCGTGGGTGGGAATCCCGGAGCGTGGGTGATGCGGATCGGGGGAAGGCCGGGCTGGCCCCTCAGGATCGTGCATCCTCCCCGGCGTGCCCGGGACGAGCGGCACTGCTGCCGCCTCTCCGTCCCGCTGACAGATCCCTCCCGCCCCTCGGGGCGCTGCTCTGCCCGCTCCCGGAGCTGGCAGCGTCCCCGTGCCGCTGCGGGTCAGACCGGGCCCTTGGCACAGATATTCCGTGATTCTGCTGTTGCCTGCGGCGAGCAGAAGCCCAGCAGCAGCAAGGCCTGCATTGATCTGTCAGAGCTTGCCTGCCAGCCCGTGCCCACCCTTGGCCAAGCCAGGATTGTTAAAACATGCAAACGTTTCCTTTATTTCTGCTCAGAACTCGACAAAACCGTATGGGAAGAGACTGGAGTGAAGCGCTGGTAACGGAGAGTGTTCAGAACAGGTGGTGTAAAAGATAGAGATGAGAGATTCTGTGTCTTAAAAGTGGTTAGGAAGATTCACTGCAGTGGAGCAAGGATAGCTGTTGGAATTTGATGGTATTTCCAGAAGCTGTGTTTGCTCCCACAGGGCTGGGAGGGAAGGGCTTGTAGGTGGATAAGCAAACAGGGTATTTCTTCTGGTCTATGACAACACTGAAGCTTCCTAATAGACCTTGTCCATTGTAAGCTGCAGCTGAAATTAACATCCCCAGACAGGCCTGGTGACAAGTTGTACCTCATGGTTAGGGCTTCTGGTTGGTCTGAGTGCTTTTAGAACTGTTGACCAAGCTCTGCTGCTGGGGAATTTAAAATAAACTGTCTGACCTTCCTATTCTGGAAGGTACTTGAACCAGCAGCTGAAGAACATTAATGCTGCAGCAGGTTAAAATCATCACTTAAAGCTGCAAAATAACAGCATTTCTCTGTGTGCATGTGGCAGTTCTTGCCCTGCACAGCAGCAGTGTCATCATCCATAGTACTGATTCCTGGAAACATCCGATGTTAAATGTAGAGGTTATGAGATTTAGGCAGGCACAAGTACATCATTGATGGCTCTCACTCTGCTGCATAGTAAGCCTTACGTGCCCAAAAAACCCAAAAAAAAAAAAAGAGCCTGAGCTGTGTATTGTGCTTTGCTTAGCAAGGATGTAGCCTTCCCTGTAGGAGACAGGGAATTAAATCCTCAAGCAAGATTCCTATTTTAGAATTTTTCCTGTACTTTTTGTAACACTAAGCCATTTTGTTTCCTATAGTGACAGACAGTAACCTTCCTAAATCCCTATTATTGATAGGTTTTTTTCTTCTTTCTGATGTACTGTTCAAAAGACAGCTCAGGGTTGTCTCCATTTTGGGTAATGCTTACTGTGCTTGTGAGTTGTATCATCCCACTGCCACTGTAAATTACAGCAGGAAAAAGGAAGTACAGCAGTGACAGAAAGAAGAACAGCATGATCCAGTGTGCTCACCCTCCCAGAACGTGGAATGAGCCACTTGTGGGATAATTGTGCTCTCACAGATTGCATACTGCAGGGTACTAGAATGGTTCTAAAGGAGAAGTTGGTAGCTACTGATTCTTTGCTTCTGTGGTTGAAAGACTGGGTGTAGGTAGGTGAAATGGTGTGGTAGAAAAGCAGAGCAGCTGGCATCAGAATGAGCCTGACTGTGGAAATGCTTTCCTTTTTCTTGCTGTTCTGTACAGGTTTAATTCCTTTGTGTTCTGTGGCTTTGCCTCCATTGCATGGATAATAATGACCTTAAAGGACTACAAAGCAACAAAGGGAGGAAAACATCAAATCCCTAGTCTTGAACTTGGTGAGGTTTCCAGTCTCTGAGAGTCTGTGGCCAGCTCCCTTTTTCCAGTAAGGATAAGGTCTGATGAGACTGCAGACTTGCAACAGGAAACTACATAAAATGGTTGTGTGAATAGCACTGAAAGGGAGTAATGCTGCTGGGAGACTGTAATGGATTATGCTAGGGAACAGTCCTGAAATCATGCCATGCAGTTTTCTTTGAGAAAGAAGTATTACCAAGGATGCTCTGAATGTGGCACAGCATGTTCTAGTAACTGCTGCAGTGGTGCTGATGTGAAACCCCATATTCAGCTCAGCATGACTGAACTCTTTAGCAAAGCCTTGGATGACTGGAGTGGTGAAGGAGCAAAGTGTAAGTGCAGAGCCCTTTTTCCATTATGTCTTCCCATCTAGTGTGTTACTTAACTCATTTGCACAGGAGCTTGTAAGACTTCTGTTGAAGAGAATGCTGTGCTGCTGTCCAAATTGTCAGAATGAAAATGTCTTATCTTGCTGCTGGTTGGTGTTTTGTTGTTTTTTGGGTTTTTTTAAGAAAAAAAGAAGTATGTGAATTTAAATGCTTAGAACTACCATTTTGTGATACCTGCTAGTAGTGTGATAGCTGATGCAGGTTACAGTCTGAACTTCAGTGTCCATCTCAGCAAATATTACAGGCATTCTGAAGCACATGCAACATCCACATTAGCACTGGAAAAATATTATTCTGTGTATCAGTAGTAAAGTTTATGATACACAAAGTACAGCAACTGGACATACTAAACATTTTCAGCAAACTTACCAAAGATGTACATTTTTGGTATGTGTAGCAACAGTATGTTTGACAGAGTGTAGTAATACTTGCCATATCCTTTATCTCTTTAAAAATTTAAGGCTGTAGGGTGAACCTGGAGAGAGGAGTGATAGTGACTGCTGGGGAGAACAATGCAGCAAGTATCCAAAGTCTTGTTGGTTTGAGACTGCTGAGAGAATTATCATTGTGCTGTAGTACATGAAACATTCGTTCCTCAGACTTTGGAGGAGAGGGACTGGCCAGCTGCAGTCAAGTGTACAAAACATTGTTCAAGCCTTGAGCAAAACCCACCACAATAAGAACACCTGAGTCTTACTGGGCTATCTTATCTTTAGCACAGTGAACTGAAAATCCATGATTTGTCACATACCTTATATCCGTCCCTTTACTGAAATGACTTAGCATCTGCCATTCCCACTGAAGTAGGGAATTGCTGCCAATGCCAGAGAAGATTTGGAATTTGTCATTGCTTAGCTTCAGTATTCTTCTGAACTTGAAAAACCAGTAAAAGGACAGTAAACCAGGAAAATCTAGTTAATTTAAATGTAAGATCTGTGGGTCTTTTACTGGATTAAAAGCAGTATCAGCAATATAATTAGATGAATTATTTAGGTAGGTGGGAGTATTTTGGTCAAATAGATTTGCTGATTGTACTGAAAAAGGAGAGCTTATTTATCTGAAATACTCACAAAATGATATAGGCATGAACAAGTAAATGTGGGCTGTAATACTTCTATATAGATAGGAGTAGTGAAAGAGTTACAGCAAAAATAATCACAGCTAATCAGCTCAACTGTATATTTTTAACAGCTCGCTGTAGCCACAATGGCAACATCATCAGAAGAAGTGTTGCTGATAGTGAAGAAGGTGCGTCAGAAGAAGCAGGACGGGGCCCTGTACCTGATGGCTGAGCGCATTGCCTGGGCACCCGAGGGCAAGGACCGCTTCACCATCAGCCACATGTATGCAGACATCAAATGTGAGTGAGCACTGCCTGCTGCAGGCAGCACCACACACAGCTCACCTGCCTGCAGTGCTGCCTCCAGGGCTCTGGAGATCTGGCCAGGCTGCTCTGGAGCAGCAGAGATCAGGGCTGCTAAAGTAGCACCAGCTTAAGGATGCTACCGTGGAACTTCTGTAGTCTTCAGATGTTTAGCTTATGCTGCATTTACTATTCACTTTGATAACCTTGTGCAATAAATTGAACAGAAAAATAATCTATGCCATATGCTTGTAGAGGGAAGGGTGGGAGGAGGATCGAGGAAGTGTATAGGATTTTCAGTCTAACACAGAAACTATCTGGCATGTCATCTGTTTAACTCAGTATCTAAAGCTGTTTCAATTTTCATATGAAATGAACTCAGTTTTATTTTCATCCAATAGACCATAGCTTCAGAAGTGTCAGCTTCTGTAGTTTGGCCTAGCTGGTAGCATTCTGAATAAGCATTTGCTGTTGAAACAGCAGAGTACTTACAAGTCAAAACTAAACAGTAGATGTCTATAGCATACTGCCTTTCTGGTTCCAGTTACTGCTCATATGTCATGTGCCTTAATGCCATAGAAGGAATAAAAAGTAAGTTGTGTGTGTCACTTGGTAATGGTTTAGTGATTATTGCTGTTTAAAGTCACATACAAGCACTGCAGCATGATCAAAAGTGTGTGATGAATCAGAACTAAGATGATATTTTCTTAAATATGAAAGTTACAAGAAGTTTAAAAGCCCTGTTCACCTACAAAAATCAACTTTGTGAAGGTTTTATTTAGCTATTAACTCACACTTAAGCAGCTTGTATTTTAAATATGTACATGTATAGGCATTGAAGTATTTAAGTTCGATGAAAGATGTGCTTTTTGTCATCTGAAATTGAAAAACAGTGCAATGTATTTGTAAATTTGTAATAGAGAAGGTGATTTAGTGTTGACATCTGGTTCCTGTCTCCCACTTGCTTTAGAGAAAGGGCTGATATTAGAAGTTAGGTTAGTGCCATTTGCAGTGCTTCACTAAAGTCACTGTAGCACAACAGTCCATAAGCATAGGTGTCCCAGCCTCCGCTCCCTCTGGTTATGAGACTGGAAGCAGGAATTAGATTTTTCTTATGAGTCATGAGGGTGTAGTAGTACCTTGGAGGCATTGGTGATTACGTTGGGAAGCAGAGCACTAGTGGCTAACTGCACTCAGCTCACCACTGGAAACTGGGATCCACATGTGCTCCTACCCACCCTACCTCTGCTTTCCTACCACTGTCCTTCTGCAGGAACTGGGCCAGCTGGAAAAACAAAAGGGGTGCTTTTCACTGGATCAGTTCCTTGGTTCAACTTGCTGCACAAACACTAGCAACCATACAAGAAATGCAGCAGAAAGAAGTGGAAAGGGGGAATGAGATCACCTTTCAGCAGCAGCCTGGATTGCTTCCAGGTTAAAGTGTCCAGGTGATGACAGCCTCATTTGCAGCAGTTTTCTAATGGATGCTGTGGGGAATGCAAAGATGAATCAGGACTCCTGAGCAGGAGCTGAAGCATATTGAGCAACAGGCTGCTACTGTCTGTGTCTTATATTTTAGAGTGAACAAGTTGCAAACTAATTCAAGGGGAAGACTGACTGTTCCATTTTCACAGCTGCAATTCACATGCAGGATAATGGTATTTAATTGGATGATGAGAATAACTGCTTATAAGCAAATACTCGAGGGAAGACAGTTTCTTGTATAAGCTTACTGTCTGTCTCTCTGCAATCTAGGCCAGAAAATCAGTCCAGAGGGTAAAGCTAAAATTCAGCTGCAGCTGGTATTGCATGCAGGGGACACAACCAACTTCCACTTCTCCAATGAAAGCACAGCAGTGAAGGAGCGAGATGCGGTCAAGGATCTTCTTCAGCAACTCTTGCCCAAGTTCAAAAGGAAAGCTAATAAAGAACTTGAGGAGAAGAACAGGTAAAGGAATAGAAGCCTAAAAGTCTGTTGGGTTTTTTTTTCTTCTAACTGTTAGCTAACTGTCATGTATTTCTGTTAACAGTTGTTGTTATTTCAACATCATGAATGATACAGCATTTGTTTCCCTAGTAAAAATCTCCTTGCTTTCAATTTCAAGGCAGTTCCTTGAGAATTGCATAACTGTCACATGTTGAGACTACACTTGTGTGCTTAGTGACACGTTCTTGAGGTGTAAAGGCAGCCAGTCTGGCTGCCACCCGCTCTTTCTTATCCATAGCTATGAGAGGAGAGGACCCAACTGGCAGTCTGTTTCTTTAGTCTTCTTAAATATATATCAGTTAGAAAAGCTGCTTGAAAGATTAGATTTTTTTTTTCCTTTTCCAGAAATTTTGTGGAGCCTGGTGATATTTTTTCCCTCCCCATAGAGCCCTATTTGCCCCTCAAATCTTTTCTGATGTTTTATAGACTACTAAATTGTTAGATATTTTCACGCATCGCACTTGGGAGGCTGCAGTTTGTTATTTGGCATACAGGATGTTTATTCTAAAAAATGTTTTGAGAAGATGTTGAGGACCTAAGTCCTTTTCCCAAATGGGCTCTTGAGATACATTTCCGTTCCTTTAAAATGTTTGTGTTAAACCAATCCCTGTGGCCGCAGAGCTCTCTTCTCTGCATCTCCCCTGATGAATTTCACTTTATTCTAGTGTCTGCTGTGAATCCTGTGTCTATGGCTTCTATTTCCAAAGACTGTTCTCGCTCTGAACGTAGTGAAGTTAAAGCTAGATATTTCAAAACATGAGAACATTGCCTCATGGGACAGACTGGATCTTAACAAGGAGATTTCCCAGCAGAAGGGCAGGAGCCCTTGTGCTGCAGCTGTGGCACAGGATTAACTGGTTCCAGTACTGCAGCAACCACTAGGGTCTGCAGCAGTGCAGCCTGCATTGGCACCGTTCCCATACTAGTTTCTTTATGCTATGTGCCTTGTTTCTGACAGCGTTGGTGCTGAGAACACAGGCAGTCTTAGCTCTGAATCTTTGCCTCCGTAAACGGAGTTTTACAGCATCACACCATGAAGTATCAGCAGCTTTTCTGGTTGCAGAAAAGCCAGAACCCCTGCACGTACTCAGCCACAGTTTGTTCTCTTGATTAGAAGTCCAACTCTGGTGATGAGGCTTCATTAGCTTAATTGCAACAGATAAGGCCAGAAAAGATCCAGCCTGTTGTGGAGGGGTACAACATCCAGAGTCCCCATGGCACTTCCTTCATTTATTGATACATGGGAGTTGGGTACCTACCAAAATTCCAAGCTTTAATGAAATAACCAGAATAACAGACTGCTTTCAGCTGCACTAATTTGTAAGAATTGCCACTAATCCATACTTGTGACAATATGAAAAACTGGAGAAACCCTGGTGGTTAAACTATAATAGGGATATCCCGCCACAAAGCTTTCACTTCCACTTCATCCTACTTCATCCTTAGAGCAGCTAATGGCTTTCATTCTGTTCAGATTGCAGTTTATCCATGTTCATCCCTAGACCATGTATCCATAAGACTCCTGATTTTTTTTTGTTGTTTGCAATTGATCAAGACCCTGAGGTACATGCTAAAGGCTGGTGAGGTTATTGGCAGACTGTGAACACGCATGCACGCTTCCCTGAAAATAGCCCAGTGGGTTTCTAATAAGGTACACAGCTGTAAAAACACCTGCTTAAACATGAGTGAAGATTCAGGTGCCAAGTCTTTGCATTTTGGGTAGTGATACCTGATATGGGGATGATGACTTTTGTAAACATTGCTCCCTGGTGGAAGTAGTGGCATGGAATGTGTCTCACACTTGTGCTATGTATACTAAGGGATGAAGTTCTTACTGTTACCACAGAAACATAAATGAACAGCCACTGGGGTACTGTGTTTTAAGGGGTCTTACCCCATACATATTTTGTGATCTGTATTCTTGCACTAGAAGAGAGATCTGTAGCTACTGAATTTTAAGATCTTAAACCAAGAATTGGACAGCGCTAAAATCTTTTTTTCTCCCTCATCATACTTCTGTTATGGAACAGCAAGAATATTCATTGTGCTTTTACAGTTCAGGAGATTCCAGTCCTGGTGTGCAAAGACACAAAAGCACCACAGAATATTTTAGGACAAGACATGAATCCCACATTAACTTTTTCTTAGGCATTACTGTTTTCTATCTTTCAGTGTTGACATCCATTTCTTAAGTCTTTTCAGACAAACAGTGCTATTGACATTGGTTGTTTACACAATCTTGTTAAGAAATGCACAGCATTTTGAAAGAAAAGTTGGTTTCTGTTCCTTTGTGAACTTGTGTTAGTTATGGAAATACTAGTGATTTATTCTGCAGTGCTTCAATTCTATTCAATACATTCTTTTACCAGAATGCTGCAAGAAGATCCTGTTTTGTTTCAGCTCTATAAAGACCTTGTTGTGAGCCAAGTAATCAGTGCTGAAGAATTCTGGGCCAACCGTTTAAGCCTGAATGCAGGGGATAATTCTGCAGCACCTAGTAAGCAGGATGTGGGCATCTCTGCAGCATTCCTGGTATGTTGAACCTTTAACTTATAGGATTTTAGAGCAAACAAAATTGGGAAAGTGAGAGTTCTGCTCATGCACTTTATTCCCATTTGTGTGAATATTGTACGTTCCTGGTTCCTCAACATCTCCCCGCTATTCCAAGTGTAAAGGAGAAAAAAAAAGTTTCCTGCTAATCTGCAACCTCAAAATTTTGCCAGTTTAAGATGCCCAGTTTGAACTTTAAATTGCCAATAGGCAAATGATGTTTATACTGCTGCTCTGCCTTCTGTGAAACAGGAGTGATGTGAATATATGGTCACTAGATTAAAGTGTATGAGCTCAATAAATTAAAGAGCATATCTGTGGCAGCATTGACATGTATAAATGAACCTTTCCACATAAGGGTTTTATTCCCTCCCCAATTTTTTAAACTAGTACATGCTTTCAGCTACTTGAAGAACAACTTGTGTATCTGGAAGCTCATTTGCTCTCTCTTTTTCTCTAACTTTCAGTTATTTTACCAATTTGTAGAAACCGTGCTTCAGTAAATTCAGTGCAGTCTAAAAGTAACTTAGGTACAACTTCAGGTTGCTCACAGAGAGACATGTTTCTGCTTCTGCAACAAAATTCACAGATAGGACTCTTTAGATGGACTCCCACTTCCACCTTTGTAATGACTGTGCACACAGTGGGCTTGGGAGGGAAAGAGGAGGTAGGAATTGTTTTAATCTAGCTGCTCTACAGCCATTTGGCTTTTTTGCCCCCCACCCCCCCCCCGGAAATACCTGAATCAGTTGCCAAACAAATTTGATTGCTCTGATTTCCTGTCTCCGATTATTCTTACACCTTAATGTTGAAAAAAGAAACCACAATTAAAAAGTAAACCCAACAAACCTTCAAAACAGAAGCATTCTTAAACCAGCTGGTTATGCCTGTTCCAACTGGTTCTCTGCATTTGTGAAGAAGAAGAAATCTTCAGGTATTTGTATGTCCCAATTCAAGTTTAATCTGACTGGCTCTGCGCAGAATGAGTGTTAGCCTAGGAAAAGATGGTACAAAAGCTAGACTTGAGGTACACAGGAAAAGGAGGAAAAGGCAGCAGCCTGCGCAATCACGTACTTTTCCTGTTTCTGAGAACTGGATGGAGCACTCGCCCCCTTCAGAGCTTCCTACAGAGATCACTGAGATCTAAGTTCAAAGTTCTGACCAAGGCGAGCCCTGAAGCTTTAAATTCACTGTTACTTACCAGTTATACTGAGATGTTTCTAGTGTGTAAGGGAGCGTTTTTGTCACTTCATTATAGCCACTGATCATTCACTAGCTAAATTGAGTGAACAATAAAACATGAGGCATATACAATATGCTTACTTATTTTTACTTTGACATAAGGATAAGCATAAATTAATTAAGCATACCTTGTTTTGACCAATGAAGTGCTCTTTGCTTTCTAAAGCCTGCAGACTGCTTGTCAAATGATCCCTTAAGTGGCAAGTAAAGTAATTCATGTTTGCTTGATCATTCCTCATTCTAAAATACCTATGTACGATCAAATATGCTATGGATTACTGGAGGAAGATTATTTTACCTGCATCAGACCTTGTTTGCAAGATGCCAGTTCTTTTCCTTCTCCAGTTGGAGACAGCATCCAAACATGATTCTTTTCCCCTGTGTGCTTTTCCTCAGGCTGATGTACGGCCTCAGACAGACGGCTGCAACGGGCTGAGGTACAACTTGACTTCGGATATTATTGAATCCATATTTCGGACATACCCTGCAGGTGAGAGCAGTGTTTTACACACCAAACACATCCATGTAAGATTGGCCTTTTTACTGCCTTACTGTACAAAGACTAAAATGTTATTCTGAGCCTGGAAGTATAAAGGACCATATCTTCTAGTCTTCTGAATAATTTTCCCTGCCTCATTAGAAGGATGGGAAGAAGCATATTCATATGTTTCATAAAAGCATAAAATATACTTTTGAAATGAAAACTTGATTTTATTAAATGAAAACGTTTTAACTTGTGTTGACCTTTTGTTTTTTAAATTGTGAGTAAATGTTTAATTCCCATGATACTCTCCTACTCAGTGTTCTAATGAATTGTTATTTTTCATTAAATCACCTTTGAGAGGTGATGAAATTTCCATCATTTCCCATGCGCTGTAATGAACACTGACACTTCATTTTGGCCCCTAGTGTGGGGGCAGTTCAGGAGTGTTCAGGCCACTGTTACATGCACTTTTCAAAGCTTTACAGGCATAAATGAGTACCTGGTTGCTCATGCTTAACTACTGCAGTCCCTTCCATGTAACAGAAATGAATGGAGGCAGCCAGAAAGCAAGGAAGCCATCAAGAAAACGTTGACATAAAATACCATGTTAAGATTTGTGGAACAGTTTGTAATTGTTCTGGGTTTTGTTCACAGTAAAAATGAAATATGCAGAGAATGTTCCACATAACATGACCGAGAGGGAGTTCTGGACACGATTTTTTCAGTCTCATTATTTTCATCGGGACAGGCTCAATACAGGCTCAAAAGACCTCTTTGCAGAATGTGCCAAACTGGATGAGAAAGGTAAGCTGGTTGTCTCTGAAAGCTACAGATGGTCATGGAAAGTTAGCTACAGCTTTGCTATTCTGAGCATGTTTTATAGTTAGAGCATTTCTTGGAACAAATTAGCCTTTGGAAAGTGGCAGCACTAAAAGTAAGCTTTACTACTAATTCCGTAATATGCCATCCTGGTAGATGGATCATGTGCCATCAGTTACTATGGAATAATTTTGTCTACACAATAGGTTTTGTTTTGTGGTATGTGCACAATTTACAACAGGTACAGCTTTTGTTATAGATGGGGTTTTAGTAAATGAGATTCCTATTAGTCCAGATTTTCCAGAGAAGTTGCCATCCTTGTTCTCTGTCAGTCTTTTTAATCTGAAATTCTAAAATATTATCTGACTTAAGTTTTTTATGAACTTTGGACATAGGTTTGTGATGATACAGAAATGTGGAGAGTTGGGATCACTCACCACCATTCCATAATATGTATTTTGGCTAATGAAAGCCTTCTGTTAGGAATGGAAAACCCTTCACAAGTCAAAGCTATCACCAGATATAAACTGTCATAGTACCCAGGCAGGGCAGCAGAAGAGTGCCAAAATTAGAAGAAATGCAATTCTGACTTCCCAATTCCCACTACTATAACTGCATCTCAATTTATTTTTTTAATCAGTGTTCAGTGATGTGTAGTTGGTAGTTCAGTGAAGTTGGTGAAAACTGGGCTAATTAGTAGGAAGATGTTTTGGAGTATCTTCCCACATTTATTGCTTATTTTAAATGGAACTTTAAAAAGGGTTTAAAGTTTTGGTCCCAGTGTTATTTGGGCCTGTACAGAGCCTCTGTCTTCTTTTAAAGATAAACTATAACCTAATGATCCCATAGTTATTCTATTTGTTTAGATATAGTTTTTCATGACTTTTTAAAATTTGTTTCACACAGGGTTAAAAGCAATGGTGTCTCAAGGAGTGAAAAACCCTCTGATAGATTTAACAGCTTTGGAAGATAAAACATTAGATGAAGTAAGTACTTGGGGGAAAAAAGAAGAAAACAAACAAAAAATCCAAAAGAAAACCATATCCCTTCCTTAGTTACATTTAAGTGGATCTTTCTTTTAAAACCACTACAAATGCTAATTCTAAAACAAATCCCTTGCTAGGCAGTTGCAGTGGTTGGGTACTCAACATTCCTACTGTTGTGTGTGTGAAGGGAAATGCAGACTGTGCCCAGGGACCTGTGTGGTCACATCTGCCTTGGTGTGCAGGGTGTGAATACAGGACTTCCCTTTTTTAAAGAATTACTCTTTCATTTGGCTTTTTAGTCTAAAGTGAACTCTTAGGGTTTTTTTCCTACCTTTTAGAGTCTGTGACAATGTACAGAAGAGTAGCACAAACCAGGAAAAAGTCTTTGATTTGTTCTTACTTTGAACACTCCTACTTGATTCGGCCTAACTGAAGGACACTTTAAACAGTGTTCTTTGTTTAGCTTCAGATACCTTTTTTTGCTAAAATTACAACTAACTTGAACTATTACCTGCCTCCAAGAACAAGTTAAAACAATTCATATCAATGGTGTACCATAATGTGAAGTAATTTAGAGATGTGCTTTTCTGCAGTTGATGTAACTGAAACTGTTCAGTTGTAATTAATAATGAAGCTGCATTTCTAAGTTTTTTACTGGTGGCTTTTTGGATTTTCTTTTTTCATTTTCTTTTTGTGGGAATTGTCTAAAGGTAGCAGTCTAAAAGTGGACCATGAGTCTAGGATAGGTGTGTTTGAAGTGCTCTGCAAACTGCCCTGATTTGCTTTTGAGGCTGGTTAACAGCGAGCACGAAACTGCCCATGGGGTAAACGCCACCTGGCAAGTGAGGAACTCTGCCAGCATTTTAAGGCTTGAAGTTTTTTAAATTTTCTAGTGGTATCACATCCTCCTGACAGGTATATTTTACCTGTAGGCTGCTGGTGTCCCACTGGATGTTAAAAAGCAGTCAGTAAAACAATTGCTGTCTTTTCTTAGCCATCAATGCCTGTTTCGCACAGGTGATCCTTAATTTTTTTTAAGCTAGTTCTGTTTTTACTTATATCATGGTCATATAAAATTACCTGTATAAGACTTGCTACCCTCTCTCTGACACCTCTAAATTGCGAAGTGTTAGCAGAATAAAATAGTCACTGGAGATTTTTCAAAGTACATAAGGAGATGGTGGGGCAAAAGTAGGGAAATGATGCTCTGTATGATGATGATGCAGAGGAGGTAGCTTCCTGTCTCAAGGGAAAACAGAACTGTCCTGTTGCTCTGAGGGGGCAGGAGGAAATCAATGCTGTTTTCTTTGTAGGGCTATGGTGTTGCTTCTGTGGCCTCTACATCAAATGCCTCAAAGTCTGCTAGAGAAAGTAGCAATGCTGCCATCATAAAACGCTTTAATCATCACAGTGCCATGGTCCTTGCAGCTGGCCTCAGGAAACAGTAAGTTTCAATGTTGTGTAATAGATTTTTGGAGTAAATTTTAAGGAATTCCCAAAACAAAAGCACATCTTCAGTTATTCATACAACCTTTTCTTTTAATTTTTTATGAATGAATTATTTTCCTCTAAAAATGAAAATACCTTTAGGTTTCATTTTACTTTATAGAAGGTTTTCAGAGCTGTTTGAAATGATGACTGCTATTTTTAACTGAGTTATGATATAAAGCAAATTAAAAAGAAAAGAATGTGTCTGCGTTAGATATCTAGCCCTGGTGAAGGCTGCACAAGTAGTGTTCTGTGTGCTGTGTGGAGGTGAGGTCTGGTGCAGGGAGTTCCTATTTCCTGCCTTCCAGGAGCAGGTCTGCTGGGGCTTCCTGCAGTGTGGCGTAGGTGGATCAGATGGAAGACTCCTCAGGTGCAGTATCCTGCCCCTGACCAAAAACAGTCAGGTCACGTGCTCTGCAATTGATTTATGGACAACCAGCAAGGATTGCTACTCTACCCAAATCCTACAGACCTTAACTGTGAGAGATCTTAGTTAATACTTCCTTCTGTTTAGCTGGGCTCCCCCACATTGTTCTTCTGTTTAGCACACACTGAACACTACACCTTAAGCAATCTCTTCTGGGCAAAGTGTGTTTCTGTTTCTCAGTTCAGAAAGGGACAACAGGATAGGTCTCCTGGAACAGTTGTACTGCAGGGCTCCCAGAGCTCTGCTAATACCTGATTGCATAACTGTGTATACAAAGTGTTTCTAATTTAGCCATGATTTTGCTGTGTCCCACATGCATTGTTGGCATGCTGCTATTTCTAAAGAGTAGAACCAGCACCTTCCCCTGCTGTTGAATTTCCCCATGACAAACAGGGTTGGTTCCTTCTGTCTACATCAACTGCTAGAAATTAAGACATAAGGGAAAAAAAGTATGTGAAAGTGCATATGAAGTTTTTGAAACAGATGTATTTACTTTGTCTCTAGCTTATATCTTAAGTTTCCTGTGAGGTGAATTCTTCTTAATGCTGTTTCTCTATTTTAAGAGAAGCACAAAATGACCATTACAGTGAGACCAGCAGTACGGATGGAAACTCCAGGGATTCAGATTTCTTTCAGCCACCACTGAAAAAGGTATAAAGTTAGCTGATGTGATTCTAACTGAATGGATCTGGAAGCTCTGTCTCTCAAAAAATTGCTGAAAGTTCCTTACTTGTTTTATGACATTTGTTTAGAAGTATATAGAATAACAACCTGACAGCCTGTAAGGAGCCTTGTTACCTCTGTTAGTAAACACAAATAAGTTACACGTTGAAGTATTGTGCTGTTTATCTCTTCAGTAGTGCCCAATGAAAGTAAAAAATTCTAAGATACTTCAGATTGGACTCAGAAATCTGGTTCCTTCAGTTTGCTGCAGTTCTATTTTCAGCCCCCTTCCTTTCATTTTTCTTTCAAATGCCTGAAAACTTCTAGATAACATCCATCAGAAAAGGATATTGGTGTTCAAGTACCAATATTAACCTGTCAAGTGTGTTGTTTGTAGAGGGGACGATGAAACTGGCACATGACAGCCTTCATCTTAGTCAGAAGCTGAAGTGGGGTTGAACTGAGTGTACTGACACCTGGTGCAATGAAATACAGGGCAACAGCCTGGTCTAGACTAACCAGAGCAGCTCACAAAGTGGAAGAGTACTGTAATTGCTATAAAACTGAATTGAATGCTCTCCTGGAGTTGACAGCCTAAACAGAAGACATCAGAGAGACTCAAAACTTGGTTGTATTGTGAGAAAACCTTGTAGAATACATATGTTGTTAAATGTTGGGGTAGTCTTTGACTTTCCTCAAAAGCTGAAAGTTTTACTGAGCAGAAAATTATATAGCAAGACTAGAAGAAATGTGATGTGAGTGAAAGAGTAACAGGAGAATAGGGGACTTCAGAAGTAGTTTTCTAGTTGTACAAAGTCTGATATCATTGTGCTGTTACCTCTCACTGCTGATACTCCACAGCTCTGCTGTCACCAGATAACTTGGGGTATCTAGTGTATTAGTATTAGGCTCCTATACACCAGCTGTTAAATCATGAGTATTTCTGCTAATCTGGAGTTAGATGGACATAAACAGAGACCATGAATGATGATCTGTGTATACTTTTTGGAACACATTTTGGAAGTGGCAGGGACTGCCTAATTTTAGCCAGAGTCTGGAGAAAAAGCAGAAGTGCCAAGACTTCCAAGTGGCCCATCCTGAACAACACTGGGCATCACTCCCTCTGGAGGGTAGGCATGAGTCATTCCATACCTGGGTTTTCTTTAAGGTTTTAGTAACCCTTCCGCTCAAACTTGGTGCACCAGAAGAAAGCACTGGATGTATGGACTTGTGCCTTTATTAGTAACACGTATCGTTATTTGGCTAATTTTAGGTAAAACTGCAGGAGGCCATTGAATATGAAGATTTATCAAAGAATAATAGCGTTAAAACTATTGCACTAAACTTAAAGAAGTCTGATAGGTAAGTTAAAATAATGCACAGCTATTTCAGCAGAGCCAGTCTATGAGGGGTTTCCTGAATCACAGCCCACATAGGACCAGCTGATTTAGTCCCTAGTGTGCCACACTCAGGTGGGTTACACCTAAGTTTAGAAACCTAGTATGAGCTTTTGCATAAACCAGTCTCCCCCTTAAATTTGTAGTTGTATTTCTCAGAGTGGTTGGGGTAAGAAGGGGCATCTGGAGATCATCTAGTCCAACACCCCTGCCAAATTCCATCTTACTTTTCGGGGGGTTGAGTCTCTATAAGCCAGCCTAAATGACCTTGACATGTAATTTCTGTGAAAGCCTAACAGACTTCTGTTCACAGTTCAGCATGTCATTGCAGCTTTCAGTGGAAAAATGTGTTACATATGAAAATATATGGAATTCCAAGAAAAATCCTCTCCCAGGCAAAAACATGCAGTTGGGATAGTTTGGACTGCTCAGTGGTCTAGGATTTTTCTAGAGTAGTCCTCTTGTTTTCTAGACTTTTGAGTTTGAGAACCATAGATGTAACATCAGAAAAGGAATGATACTACCAGAAAGAGAACAGTTCCGCATGTGCACCTAACTTCATTTAGATTAATTTCAGTTGAAAGTGACGTGAATTGCTCCATTCTAATGATATTTCCAAAATTTGGTGGCAAGGGTAGCTTTTCACTGGCAAAATGATGATCACAGATTCAGGAATAGAAGCTGTTATTTGCTGCCATACCATCCCTAACCCAACCTCTTCCCGTGTGGCAATATATTGTACTTTGTCAATAAATATAGTGTTAACAGTTGCAAAGCGTCTAAAATTAGAAACGGTAGAAGAACTGTCCAGGAGTTTGTTCTCTTGCTTTACTCTTACTAATAACACTTCTCCCTTCCCTTTTCTCACCTCACAGGTATTACCATGGTCCAACTCCAATTCAATCACAGCAATATGCAACCAGTCAGGATATAATTAATTCATTTCATAGTATTAGACAAGAAATGGAAGCATACGTACCCAAACTAACTCAGGTATGGAAGTATATTTAAAAAATGCCCCGCTTGATCTTAGCTTAGCATCTTGCTTTCTATACAGTTTTGAGTCTCATGTCTACTGAAGATTCAATTTTTCATGGTAAACTTAAATTATTTCCAATTTCTGTTAACTGATTTATTTTACAGGTTTAGGTCATACCTTTTGAGCTGTTATGTTTAAAATCTGCACTATAGGAAACTGAGTCATTGCTGATGCTCAGTTATATTCTTCTGTTGCTGCTTTCTTTTGAGGAAGTGGTAGAAGTATAAGGTAGTAAAGCAGGACAGCCATGCACAGGCCAGTGTATTGATCCCACCCTGAGAAGTTTAGGAGGTTACAGTGAGCAGGTTTTTAATTGAACTGGTCTTTTACTCCTAAAGGCACTTAGGCTGTCAGCCTGCTGTGGGCTGCACAGAAACTCTGTGCTGGCACCTGGAGGGCAGCAGAGCCCTGTGGCCAATCTCCCCAGCCAGCATCTGAACTTACCTGTTTGTAAACCTAGTTTGGCCCTAAGTAAAGCAGCCACAATTCTGCTACACTTCTGCATGGTAATGCTCTGTCTTATTTCAGAGTAAGTAAGTGCACAGCCTGTTCAAAGTCTAAGCAGAGAAAAGGTTATAATTAATTGGAGAGTTTTCACTGCAAATCAGCTATAGGACATAATTCTGGAGAAGAGCAGAACCTGAACTTCATGTATGTGTTCAACTAATCTTATTTTAAAAAGATTTTATTAGAAAAAGTGACCTGAAATATTTGTTCCCTTTCTCTCCAGGTTCTTTCAAGTGGTGATGCTGCCAGCACTATTGCAGTCCTGTCACCTGGAGGAGCACTTATGCAGGGTGGAACACAGCAAGCCATAAACCGTAAGGATCTGGGATGCCTAATGCTTTAATTGTATCCTATTGCATTGCACAGCACTAGCTGGCTTGCTGTTTCATCCCTCCCTTAGAATATGTTACAGTGATAAAGGAAAGTATGGAAACTTGTAGCTGGAGTAGTATTGGGTTACAGCAACAAAAGAAAAGCACCAGCCACACCATGGGGGTGGTAATGGCTACACGGGTGCTGAGGCAAGTGATGGAGAGAACATTTTACACAGCAAGTAATGAAGGAAACACCTGGTAGATACCAAACAGTCTTACAGATGTGGGGTTTTACTTGTTCAGCATTTCTGATTTTTTTTTCCTGGATTGTAGACTACAGTGTACTCTGTGAAAACTCTCAAGGAAGCAAAGCCTAGATAATTGTGTGAAACTAACTTTTTTGCAGCCTGCATTTAAGATCCACAGCTTGCTGTGAAAAGAAGGCAACTTCCTTGTAGACTGCAAGGGCAAATCAGACAGCCTCTCCTTCTCACACCTCCATTCAACCACTCCTTTCCCTGTTGTCACATTGCTGCCAGTGTGAGTTCCTGTCTCTTTAGTCTCACAGCAGATGAATCCCTGTTCTCAGAATTTGTTACAGTTTTCCAGTTTATCTTGTGTTACTTGGTCTGAAAAGCAGCAGAAAGTAATTCAGACAGCTGAAAAAGCAAGTATGAGTTCTTTATGGTACTGAAAGAAAAGGAATCAGGAAGCAGCGGTGAGGCTTTCTTACCCCTGGCTGACATATTGGGTGCTACACTTCACTTCTTTGAGCCTGACCACCACCTCTTTCAACAGCCTCAGCCTGAAATTTGATATTCACTGTTCAGTTCATTGTGCTCATCCTCAGTGACTACTTGTACTTTTTGTATGGGTTTTTACAGCTGTGGCTCTTTCCTTGTTCTTGAACTCTGTCACAATTTCTTCTTTAGGAATGCCTGGGACACAGTTCTTTTTCCTGTCTGGATTTTTCATCTTCCACATGCTGTAAGCATATTGCCAACATAAGATAGAGGGAAAAACTTCAAGTACCCACCACAGGGTTCTTAGCACTGTGCTGTGAGGACAACACAGTGCTGGTGCCAGCAGCAGCACTGCCACACTGTTAGAACAATACAAATACACTGCTTCTAATCCTGGATTAGGTTTGGTGTACATTCTTTGCCTGGCATGGATCTTCCTAAATAATACACAAGCTTCCAAGTATAGAGCCATAAATAGCAGCTGACCTGATCTAACAGCTGCTGATAGTGTTGATCTAATTGCTGTGAGGCAGAGTGTTCCCTCCCAGCCAGTCATTCTGTGACTGTAGTGGAAGTGTACATCACTGAGCTCCTTTGTTAGCCTGAGTTCTCATTTATCATAGGATCGTTTGAGTGATGGGATAAAACCCCTTTTTCCTGTTGCAGAGATGGTGCCAAATGACATTCAGTCCGAACTAAAACACTTGTATGTGGCAGTAGGGGAACTGCTACGACACTTCTGGTCCTGCTTCCCTGTTAACACGCCATTCCTAGAAGAAAAGGTAAGGCAGAGCTTCCTCTTATGGCCCTGGTTGTGATGTGGTTTAGAATGGCTGTCATTACTGAAGTATGGAACTAATACACATGCCTCAAATCAGTATTGTTGTGGTTTATACATTGAAGAAAGGCTTTTTGATAATAATTTTAGAAGGCTAATATGATTTATTAAAATGACTCTATAATTTTAGTATATTTTTATATTTGCTCAGCAGAGAGCATTCTTTATGCTCCTGCTGCTGTTTTGTTTAGGGAATGTGTTTAAATGTTTACAATATCAGAAAAATAAAGTCTTTTCAGCTCTTTCTCTTCATAGGTAGGAGGAGGCTGACTAATTCTATGTCTTTGAAGAACAGACACAGATATTTGTTTACAGAAAGCTTATACAGAGTAAAAGACAGCAAAAGGATGTTCTCCCATGGGAAAATAATCAGAAGGCTTACACACAGAGAAACTTACAATATGTTCATAGCAACAAATCAGTACAGCACTTACTCATCCCTAGAACCGAAGGTCACAAAATAACCTGAAACCTTATTTTTTCAGCAGTTTTGCTGGTGCTATTAATTAAAATCATCTTCGTCCCTGCCTCCCCATTAGCTCCCTTTAGGAGCAGTAGCTGTTAGCCAGTTTCAAACAGAATGGGCAGCTCAGTTGCAGCTGCAGGGTTCTCATTCCAGTTTAAAACGGAAAAACTTAAAGCCCCCCTTCCCCAGCTCCAAGAAATAACCTCCATAGTGACAGTGGAGGTTATTTCCTCCACTGCAAGTTTAAGTATACAAGCAAGTTTCCCTTATTCTTCTATCCATTGCAAAAATCACTGTCATACCTTCAGAACACACACTGCTTTTGAGAACTAAGCTGCCTTCAAGGACAGATGTTTGTCTACAGCCAGGTCTATGATTGTAACTATTTTTCTGTTGCTTTGACCTCACATGGATAACAAAGATAAAAATTTGCATTCAAATACGTTCACATGTCTGCTGCAAAATGTGGCCTGAAAATTCAGTCTTTGCTTGAAGCAAAAAACCATTTTGTGAATATCTTGTATCTATTTATAGTGTTTATTAATGAAGTAATAATCAGAGTGGCATGCTGCACTTTCAGTCATACTGCACTTCTCTCAAAAATAAATGCAGACAAGTGTTAGAGACTGATATTTGAATAACTTTCCTTCCTCAAACTACACAAACTTGAAGTAGCCCCCAGAATTAGTTATAAGGTGTTTTGTTGGAGAACAGTTTGTTAAAGGAAATTAAACTTCTGTCTTACTGTAATTCTTTAGTATTGTAATACTGGTTTCTGTCTTTCTCAGGTTGTGAAAATGAGGAGCAACTTGGAAAGATTTCAGGTTACAAAGCTCTGCCCATTCCAAGAAAAGATTCGGAGACAATATTTAAGCACAAATGTAAGGGGAAAGTAGTGTTTAATTATGTGGGTGCATATTAATGATATCATTCTTAACTATGAGAGGATGATAGCTTTGTTACTTCTTATCCTAGGGCATTTTAATTTTTTTGTTGACTAGGAAATGGGCAGAGGGAAACTGGGTGCACAGTTAAGCAGTCGTCTCTCCCTGTCCAATTTGCCAGGTGATGCCAGCAACTGACAAGAACTGTAACTTGAAAGTACAGGAGTGGTAGAACAGAAAGGGGAAGTCATGTTTCATTTTGCACTTCCACCATGAAGTAGAACTTGAGCAACTTCAGAACTCTCCCCCCCGTGTCAGATTTGAAGTGGTCACAGACTAAATACCAGAACAGACAGCACAATGAGGTGTCACTTCCCCCTTACCTTTCAGCTCAGCAGCTCTCTGCACTGCTCCTCTATGGATATTTTGCAACGGAGCCTCAAGATCCTTTCTGTGATTTTAGCAAGATTACTCGTAGTGGATAAAAGCAAGAATGCACCTGAAAGGAAGGGGAGGGGATCTGTTTTCCAGCAGCTGGGACAATGTTTTCTCCCTTCTCCTTTTTCAGTTGATAAGTCATATAGAAGAGATGCTGCAGACAGCCTACAATAAGTTCCACACGTGGCAGTCCCGGCGCATGCTGAAGAAGACGTGAGGGCACATCCTGTACAGGTCTGAGAGCAAAGCCTGCAATAGGGTAGGACTGCAGCCTAGGTATGTGCAGATCTTAGAGTTGGTGCAGGAAGACCTGCAAGCTGTGGACTTCTGGAAATGATGCTAACTGAACTTGCACATTTTTGAAAAAGATCTGAGATTAAACTTGAAAACTGGGGAGAAAAACAAGGAAGAACCAAAACGGAAGAGCTGAGGCGCAAATATATTAAAAGACACTGTTTACTGCAGTTACTCAGGAACTGCTTTTGATTTGCATAAAAAGCTGCTTTCAGAAATAAAAAACTTAAAGAGGGTGTATTAATAAAATTTGTTTTTCTGTCTAATTTTTTTTAAGAAGTGTATGGCACAGGGTAGATCTCAAAAGTTTTTCTTCACTGGATTCTGACATTTTCTTGAATTCTGTTTGTATTTTCTGCAACAGTTTAACAATGATGTTTTAAAACATAGCTGAGACTGTTTTTGCTTCAAACATCTGGGAGAGTGTAGCTGTCAGAAGACAAGCTCCTGCCATATGTTTCCCCACCAATTGGAAGCAAGAGACATTGCACTGAAAGCTGTTCATTGTCTGGGGTCCTTAAAGGTACACAGGGGCAAACTTTTGCCTGAAGTCTTCGATTTTTATGCAAAAATTTTTCAGCCATCAGTTTTGCATGTTTCCTTTTGAGTACAAGTGTGTGCTACTGCAATCTTTTTTTTTTATGGTGGCATTTGTTCTGAGGAGAGAATGCATTTTTAAAAATGAAGTTATTAAATAAAGTTTCTTACAAAAGAAGTCATTTATTTTCAATTCTTAGGCATTTTTTATTTCTTCTCCTAGATCTGTTTTCCTTCACCCTTCCCTTTTGACTATTATACTATTTTTGGCGAATTGATAATCATTGCAAAGAGAAAAATGTGTTATTTACACAGTGTCCATAGGTATTGGGAATCTGTGCCATACTTTGTTCTAAATAGAATCAGTTCACAGTTTCAGACCAACTTGTATTGTATTAAATGTGACTTAAATGCAAAGTAATCCCCTTTTCTAGAATATATGCAGTTTA
The DNA here is from genome assembly GCA_013399835.1 of Leptocoma aspasia. NCBI lineage: Eukaryota > Metazoa > Chordata > Aves > Passeriformes > Nectariniidae > Leptocoma > Leptocoma aspasia. Next base: position 88,826 of record VXAX01002112.1, read on the forward strand.
ATGACAACCTTGTATTTTTTTGTCACTTTGACTGGACAAAAGCTGCTTCTGGGCTACTGAACTGTTTTTACTTCAGATTAAATGTGACTGTTAAAGATGTATCTACTACAAAGACAAATCAGACTGAAAATATGTATTCAAAGCAAGCACAGCAGTGTTCAGTACAGCAGAAGAAATTCCCCAAACCTGCATGACTGCTTAATACTACATTTTGGTATGATGCTGAAACATGGTAGTATGATGTTGGATTGATAATTTTTGAAAATTCCTACAGCAAAAAAGATGTATTGATGTAGCCAAGTGGGTGCTTGTTCTGTGCTGCTGCTCCATTTATGCAGGAAGAGTTTTTTCTTTAACTGGTGCGTGGAAGTCAGCGGCTTCTTTTGACCCTTTTCTTTCAGATTTTTGTATTACGCTATGATATTTTGGTAAAAGCTGAGTTTCAGTTAAGCATCACTGTCTGCACCAAAGTCCTGTTCAGAAATGTGTGCATATTGTTAAGCCTCGCTCCCTGTCTGCTGCTGCAGAGCCATGCATGATCCCTGCTCTGCACCCTCCGTGTGGTTCTGCTACAAGAAATCACTGGGCTCAACCAGAGATGCCCACTGGTCTTGACAGGGTGAAAGTGTCCCTGGGAATAAACAGATGAACTACAGCATTTGGGGAATGAGGTGCACATCTTGTCAAGAGTTGCCTCTTGTGAGAACTAAACTTTCTCTTAAAATTTAGGCTTAGGGTGTGGCTTTATGAAGCCAAATCCCCTTGGAAGTGCAGGCAGCTCCCAGAAAAAAAGGGTAGTTTTGTTCTCCCCTGATCCAAAGCATTTGGTCTAGCAATTTTGGGGCCAAATTCCAACTGTTCCTTGAAAGCTAGCACACCTTTCATCGTACCAGAGGGCTAGGGTCAAGAAAACAGGTCTGATTTACATTCTAACTGTGCCTGAAGCTATGAACAACACATTAAAGTATTAGACTGCACTGAGGCTTCATTTAAAAAAATCCTAGGAGAGTTTTGAATATGGAACTAATTCACCTTTAATTGGAATGTATTTAGTGTTCCTGGAAAGACTGGACAAAATGGTTAACATGGTGAAAAAGTCTCAGTGCATCATGAGAACACTTTACAGCTCAAAGGACTGATGTTTATAACCATTTTGGGGATGGTATTGCAATAGCTTTAAGTTATTATAATGATATCAGGCTATCAAAATGTACCTTAATGACCAGAACTAGGGGGAGGAGGACTATGATACTAAATTCAACAGTTTTGCCTAGAAACTGTACAGGCAAGGCTGCTATGCACTTCATACTGCTTTTTCAGGTATTGTGGCAATAAGGCACAGGCCCCTCCTCAAGTAAAAGGAGGTAAACTAAATATTCTTTCTACATTGTATTCCCCTTTTCTGTAGCATGGTCCAAAACACAGATTCATTCCTTAAATTTTGAAACTGAATCATCATGCATTATATTACTATTGGAATCTTTATACTGACTTGTATTTTTAATGAGAATTCATAAAACTTGTATCATTGGCATTGATCTAAGATTTGTAGAATAAACCCTACTGAATTCTGAAGTGAAGTCTTCTCTAATGCTTAGGCTGTGTTTTCTGAATGAATTAAATCCCTAACAGGCTCTGTTGAGGTCCAAATTGAGAGAACTGTGTGTTACTCACTTAGCTGTCTCTTGGTGCTGATAGGTCAGCAGCAAAAGGGTTACAATATAATTATTGTCAAATTGTTTCATTTTCAGGACTTGACAACCTCTACTGCTGCACAAGGAATCTACACCTTTACTAGTGCTACTGTCCCCCTGTTCCCTATCATACAAAAGCCACCTCAAGTCTCCAGGGATTAGTACTCTACTTGTTCCATGTATTGATGCAGCAGCTGTTGGTTCAGGAGAGCTGCACAGGAGCTTTGTCAGTCACTCTAATCCAAGGTTTGCTAGTAATGGAGAAAGGATAATGCAGGTATCAGCCTGTGCATTTCAGCAGATGAAGATATTTAGATGCACCACAAAAAAGGCTGGGCTAATTCTCTCCCAAGAGCTCTCCCCAGTCAGGGACAGGAGGTGACAGCCTTCCACTGCAGCCACCCTACAAGAAGCTTCTTACATGCTCACAAGGTAGCTCTCAAGACTATCATCTGCAGCTTCCTAACGTGGCAAAGATCTCACCAAGGCCCTGTTGTGCCTTCCCAGGTGGATGAGTTTCTCCACCACTCTCCGCTTAAGATGCTTTTTTAAGAGCTAGAGCTATTTTCCCTTACTTATGCTGTAAGTACATCCTTACAACTTCTAGGAGGTGCTATCAGCTAGAAAGCTTTCCTAACCCTTGCCCCAATTCCTATGGAACAGCTGCTTTATCCAGAAAGTCACTTTTATAAGCAGGGATGGTGACAACAAGAAAGCTTATGACCCAGTTTTCCATTATCCATCCTGTTTCCCTTTTTTAAGGGAAGAGCCTGCCCAAGCATCCCTGTGGCTTAGGAGCCTTTGTATTGCAAGAGTTTCAGTGTGAGCCATGATAATTCTGAACTGTTTCTGTGCTCTCCCCGGCCCTGCAGCAAGAACTTGAGCTCGATCCAAATGGGACGCAAAAACTTTTTTGAATAGCAGTCCTGGTGATGTAACACTGATCCTCAATAAACCCAGTGACAGATGTGTTCCTACAGCAGAGCTCAAAAGCCTGGGGAACCATGAAATTACCTAACCCGATCTGCCACATGTTTTTCAGGATACTGCATTTCCTCTCAGCTCTCTGAGCACATCATCTCCCCAAAAGATAGCCAAGACCCAAGCAGACAAGGGTCTGTCTGCTGACAGCAAGGCAGTTTGTTAACACCCTAGATGGAAGGTGCTCTGTGGGGGCTTTTTTGGGGTGGAAGGGACCAGACCCAGAGGTGCACGATGCAGCCAGCACAGCTGACCTGGCTGAAGGAACCAGAGGCCACAGACCAGATCCCAGCCACCCCCTGGGCACTCCTGTGCCCAGCCCTGGGCAGTGAGCACCCCACAGACCCCCTCAGAGAGGGAGCTCTGTACACTTGCACCCTGCTCCCCACAGCCCACGCCGTGCCAGTTCTCCTTTGTGCTGCTCTCCAGGCAGCTTTGGGCTCACAGCCAGGTGGCAGAGTGCCACCACAGTGACGGGGCAAGTGCCTTCAGGAATGCAGCCGAGGCTGGGGCTCCTTGCTGGCAGTTACCCAGCCTGCCCCCACGAACATTTCCATCCCCTCCAAAACCTGACAGCCCTCTGGTCTTCTCTCCCCATAAAAGTCCACATACCCTTCGCTGTGGAAAAGCCAAACTACTGCAGTAGTTCAGGTGTCAGCATATCCCCAAGGAAGAGAAGTCCTGGACTTAGACCCTGTCCTCCCTGCATGCTAAGATCCTGTTGCTTTATTATCTCACTTACAGCCCTCACAAACCATAAGTTAAATCTGAATCTGCTGAAGGCAGCTTCCCCCCAAATACCCATAAACCTGGACACAGTTCTGTTTTCTAGAGCATCACCTTGCACACAGCCCCAGTCCATCCCCTTGCAGGCACATGCTGACAAACACTCACTTCATTAGAACTCTTGCACCCAGCAGAAGCAGCCTCAAGCACTGCTGCCATCCCCACTTCTCTGCACCACCCTCCTTAAGCTAGCTCCTGCCCTGTGTGCTCACCCACAGGGCTGCCCATCACCTCTTCGGCAGAATGCTGTCTCCACCACACTTGGACACCATGGCCAAGCGCCTCAGAGCCTGGGAATCCCAAATCCCTTCTGTGTAACCTCCCCAGGACTTGGCTGCCAACACAATCTGTGTGCACCCACAGCTCTGCACTTCATCCCCTAAACCCTAAGCCCTGTCTGCAGCATCTCAACAGGACCCCGACTGCAAGTTCCAGAGAAAACAGGGAAGCATTGGAGCATACCCAAGTTAAAGGTTCTGTTAAAAAGACAAGACCCAAAAACTTTGGGAATTGGCCAGAGGTGACCAGACTTTCTGGGGCAGGGGCTGCCTCTCTCCAGGTACTGCACAGGGAGCGTTGGCCTCAGGTGGGACTTGACTGTTACATGAACCACAGCAGCGTGCTGGCTTCCTCCCTGACCTCACCTGCAGCCTCTCCACCTGCAGCTGATGGGCTGATCCAGATAAAAGAGCACTGATAGGAACTTTGACACACTGCATGTCCCATGATCGGAATTGACAACTCAGATTGAACAGCCCCATGACAGCCACTTCCCTGTAAGCACCATTTCTACCTTTGCCCAACTGCAGATAGTATGTTAAGGAAATAAATGCCGAGTTGTAAAGCCACGTGGTCCCTAAGTGCCAATCCCTGTGCCTGGGCACAGCTCCCCTCCGCTCTGGCCACGAGCTGATCACAAAGGGACACAGCAGCAGCCAGGGACACGGAGCAACGCTGCCACCAGCCTGGCTGATGCCAGGTGTGACTCAGCAGGACAAAGATTGCTGGGCCAGAAGCAGGCAGCAGATATCTCTGCTGGTAAGTACCAACCACCCTGTTCTGCAAAACCAGGCCACATGAAGCACATCACTCTGCAAAATGCTTCACAGCAGCGTGGCACGGGACCCGGGAGAGACGTCTCTCTGTACGGAGACGTTATGTCACCAAAACCAGAATGTTTCCTTTTGCCCTGTGGCCCTGCAGAGCTCAGGAAACTGCACCCTCAAGGTCCCGCTGCCTTCCTCACCCTTCAGGCAAAGCTCCCAAACTGGCTTGTGCTGTTTTACAGCAGGCAGTGGAATGTTTCTTTAGGGACCTCAGTCTTGGACAAGGATCCTGGGTGCTGCAGCAATGGAACAGCCTTTCTCCATGGCTTGCCACTCCCTTAGGCACAGCTCCTCACCTTGCCTTAACAAAAGGCAAACACATACAACAGTCCAAACACAGGGGTTACAATTCGGTTTTGTGACGACCATTGTCAGGTGCTAACCACTACTTTATGCACCAGCACTCCACCGTGGTAAACCAAAACCAGTGTCAGAGCTGTGATCCAGTCCTTAAGTGAGGTCCTATTCAACTAAAGTATTCAGGATCTCTAACCAGGGATTTAAGATGCATTTTTCCCCAGGGAGACAGGAAATCCCTCCTCATCATACTCCCTTCCAGGAAGCCCTTCATGCCACAATTTCTAGACTTCACGTCATAAGACTGGCAATCTTTTTCGTTCTAGAAAAGGGTATGATCCCAGATCTCAGTCAGGCACAGGCATTCCCATCTGGAAAGCAGACTGCCAGCAGTTCCATTGGTGCTGATCACTCTCTCATGAGAGGAGACTGATGAGAGCAGCTTTGAACCTCATTCCCCAGCCATACTACTGACAAGCTGACTCTGTGCCACACACCTTCATATCAAAGCACATAAAGGGGCAGAAAACAAACCAACCTCCAAAAAAGCAGTGTCCATTCCCTTACCAGCCCCAAATTCAGTGGTGCTAGCCATTGCCAGCCCCTGCTCAGATAAGTTTCGTGACAGACACCAAGGTAGGGACATCTCATTCTCACTCTCAGGGAAATGGCTGCTTTGTATCCCCCCTGCTCACCCCCTCACCCTGCTCCTGCAGCAGCAACTGCCTTTTGTGGGGCTAGGATGGGAATAAGGCCTCAGGGATACTAGCCCTGGAGAAACCATGACATGGGACAAGTGCCCTGGCAGCATGGCTGGCAGAGCCTGGCCTTGATCCCAAACCCCCCACCCCTGGTTAATGTGGGCAGCCTGGTTTCCGAGGCCACAGACATGCTCTGAAACCCCTCCCTGAGAGCTCCCTGTCATGCCCAACTGGATGAGAGCTGGGACAAAGCACTGCCAATACTCAGACTCTGTACCTGGAGACACAGAAGAAAGACCGAGTCTCCCTGCCTCCTGAGATGGAAGCAGAGGTGCCCTAAAGGCACAGCCCAGTCTCCATGGGGGTCAGTAGCTGTTTCAGTACACTTGGAGACCAGCCAGAAGAAATCTCTCAGTGTGGAGAGCTACTTCTGGGGAAGGTACACCACATCAGAGCATCCTAGTGTGAATCACGCCCCTCTGCCCTGCAGCTGTTCCCTGTACCCACACAGAGAATGCCACAGGCCTGTGGAGCTCTGTCCTACATTCAGAAACAGTGGATTCCTAGGGAGACAGCAGGGAAGGGTGAGCAACGCTGACCTGGCACACAGTCCCTGCCTGGGTGCAGCTGTGCTGTCACAGACACTCACAAACACAGCCCCCAGCCCTGGGGGGAGCGTGGGCACCGAGACACAGAACAGCACCTTCTGCAGCCTCTTATCACTTTGGGCTTGGCTCCGTGCTCTCCTCCGTACACAGCTGGCACCAGGCAGCCAGAACCAGGGCCCTGCCAGCAGGCATCAGCCTCGTCCTTTTGCTCCAGGAGGTCTTTGTCCACAGGAGGGTTCAATGTGCCAGAGTCAACAGCCCTAAGCCCGACTGTGCCCAGGAGATCTTGCCCTGGAAGAACTATCAGATAGAGAAGCTGCCCTTTACAGTCCAGTGCTGATTTCCTGCCAGCTTGGTTCAGTCCGTGGCTAATCTGCATCTCCCAGGAAAAGAGGAGTATCACGATTCATGTCTAGAACTACCCAATGCTTTTTCCACCACAGGAAAACCCACAGACACGAGTGAGAAAAAGCTCAGAAAGACGAGCAGGAAGCAGCTTTGTTTCTGCCCTAGTCAGACTCCTGTTTAATCCCACGGGGCACAGCACAGCCCTGCCCAGAACTCCTCCGTTCGAATGCTGACATTTGGTTCCCCGCAAGAGCGCCTCTCCCTCGCAGCCCTGACTCACAGCCCTTACACAACACAGCTCCATTCTCCGCCGCGCAGCCGGCGATGCCCGGGGCCAGCAGGAGCCACACGGCTGCCGGGCTACAGCCAGCCTGCGGGGAGGCACCCCTCCTGCTCCGGCATTTGTGCCGCCGCCTCAGCTCATTACACTATTTCAGTATTGCTGCCCCCCAAACATCACCCACACCCCCTTTAAAGTGATAAATATCGAGCTCGCCACAATCAGAATCTGATGCTATAATTAGACCACCCCTACAGCACACATTGCTGTGTTACACAACACAGCTCGGAGCTCCTGGGCACCGGCTGAAGCTACGTTGGCATTTTAATCACATCACAGACAAACTCTTAAAGCAAAATCTCCCGAGTGGTCGTGGTTACTGAGCTTTGGTTCAGATGATGAGGCAGTCTGAGAGCACAAAAACAGATTTCCCTGGTTTGAAACTAAACCAGAGGTGAACTCCAGTCAGCAGCGGGTGTCAGTCCACAGGACTAGACCGGAGTTTGCCAGAGGTAAAACCTCCAGCACACATACGAAGAGGATGTCAGGTCCTTGCTATCAGCTGCTTGCTCAGTATCCAGCCCCTTTATGGCACACAGGTTGTTAATGCAGACACAGCTGCTCGTAGTTCCGTGCAAATCTCTCTGCCAAGGCACTACTGCTAGACCAAGAAATGGCTTTGATTCATTCAAAGGTTAATCTCAAAAGCCAGGCTCCAAACTCCAAGGCTTCACAGCTCTATCACGTTCCTGTTTTCTCTTCCCCGCAGCAGCAGGGCAAGTTCCTGCCCAAACTTTTTCCTCCAGCTGCACCAGGAAGCACTGGGCTAGCTGTACTAACTCACACCAATAAATCAGATAACCAGCTCGTGTTACTCACTTCCAGCTGGCTGATACGGTGATAGCTCTGTCACTTTTAAAGGGCTGGGTGACCTGCCCTGCTGCAGCAGTGTGTGCCTTGCAGGAGCACCACAGATCCTGGTGCAGCATGAGCCATACAGCATCTCCAGAGAGCAGCTCTGTGAGCCAGAGCCCCAAGCTCTGTCTGCAGCTTCCCCACCTACCTGGTACAATTTATAAGCAAGTATTTGCGTGTCTAACTCCCACTGGATGCAGCAGGATTAAAATCCTTACGGGAACTTTAAAAATACAACCCTGGGCCATCCCTGCTAGCACTGCTTGGCAGGAGGGTGGCTGGGCAGCACAAGGCTCAAACCTTGGCAGCTGCACACACAACCTGTACAGCTGTTTTGGAATCTCTATCTGCCAATTAACAGCATGAGGAAAAAAACTGATCAGGGACAACATTTAGGATCTGTCATTTCCCAAGGTTACCGTCAGCTGTTAAGAACATTTATGTAATCAAAAAGTCAGTAGCAGTGGTGAAAGTCCTTCAGCTGACCCTGGTCAGCATCAAACTTTCTAAAGAAAAGTAGTACCTACTTCAGTAGGTTGAATTACCTAATTCAACCTAAAAGAACATTCTCCCAAACCCAAGTTTCCTGCATCATCTGCAAGATGTGATCTAAATAATTCAAAACATCCCTGGATCTAGGTCACAGACAGAGGTTTGTTTTTCAGCAAGATGTCCCAGAGGAATCGGATATTTGGTTTAAATTGTTCCCGACTTCCAACACCAAATATAAGGACACCTAGAAGCAGACTGAGTGGATGAGAAGTAGAAAGGATACTGACAAGGGCTAACTTCAGCTCGTCAAAGCTGGGTTCTTCTCACTCTCAGGGAAGATAAAACCATAGATTGCATCAGAGTTGTGTTTGTAGCTGCTGAGGGTCCACAGGTTAATTGCAAGAGATGTGCAAACATTCTCAGATCAAACAAGCTTGTCTTCTGTCTGCAAGGATCCACACACACGTCTCCAAGGGTCTCCAAATGACAGTGGCTGAAAACCCATCTAAGGAGAAGAGAAACCAATTTCAGCTCTTCCCGAGGATGGATCCATGGAATGACTTCTCTTGGCTGATTGTGGAAGGAGCCCTGGTGGAAGTGCCACAGCTACATCAACGAAAAGCATCACCCAGGCCAGCCCTCTGGCTCTTTTTAGGTGCCTACAGTTTACAGAAGAATTGCAAAGGCAAATCTTTAACCCTGAAGTATTTTTTCCATCTGTGGAAACACTACATCAAGCAGTCCAGAGTCCAGTGGTTGACCTTACTTTTGGGTATGTTGTTTTTTTCCTCCCCATTACTTGCATGTGATAATAGCAAGTTACATAAAGTCAGGAAATGGGACCAGCACAAAGTTCAAACTAATTTTCATATTAAAGGCCTTGCACAACTAGTTTTACAGCAGGCCTTTAATGACATTTATAGTGCAGTTACAAAGCTGAGTTTACAGGCGTTTTCAGGTAACTTGGGCAGGCTATCAATACTTCCTAGGAAACAGGCTTTGTTTTCTTATTTCTTTGTCAGAAGGAGACAGCAGTGATTATATCAATTTCAGAGAAACTAGACATTATATCCCCCCTCAAAAGGACAGGAATCACAGGAAAAGAAACTTGTTTTCACTTGACACATAAAGAGTTTCTCAAAACTGCTTTATCACAGGCAAGCTACTTGCATTTTAAGTACTAGAAATGCAACAAACTATTTAATACATTGGCCAATATTAAGCATCTACCAACTTGATCACACACCCACATTCAAGATCTCATATGAAATAAAGAGCTTATCACTCTGCTTCCAGACAGATTAAGTCAATCTGGGCACAATAAACCTTGGAGAAACTGTGCCACATCTTAAAAAGGATGTATTTAAAGGAAGTACTGTCCAGACATGAAGTATCCAATTTCCAAGAACCTGATCTCTGCAGGATACATGAAACTGCACGTAAGAACTGACATGTTAATATATGTTACATTTTAAAATCCTAACATTTTATTCCATACTCTCCAAATTCCATGTCATGTGTCCACCAGAAAAGCATGGAAATGATGAAAAATTTTAGATAAAATTTTTCATCATTATTTTTATTAGCCAAGGAGCTCCAGCCCTATGGATCTTGTGAAGATCTGTGGATTTGATCTGTGGATCAAATTCATTCCATGCTATTGTATCAATGTTCCTAAAGATTTATATTTTTTTTTAGCGCCCTGACTTTAACAGATGTTTTGCACCAGTATTTTCTGCAAAATCAGACCTTCAATGCACTAGATACCTAGAGTTTTAAATGGTTAAAAACTTCACTGTTTGGGAGCTGAAGTGAGTATAGCCACAGCCCCTATCAAAATCACTATCAGCAAGATAATGATTTCTTCATCTCTAAACTTCCTATTTCTTTCTTACCTAAATCCAGATCCTACAAGCAGAGCTTTGAACTTTAGGGCGTTGATTTTTCTTTTTGTTAAACCTATTTCACAACCCCTACTACTTGCAGAGCTCTATTAAGCAATTGCCTTGTGAGTTGATTGGTGTGCACACCATGAACTATGTATTTGTAATGCAATGCTCCCTGGGACATGCAGCCACATCCATGGGCTCCAGCAGAAGTCAAACAATGGGGCCACTGTTTCAGCCCTGCCTCCTGGCTCACCCTCTCACTGCAGGATTTTTCCTCTCTGCTTCCTTTCAGTGCTACGAGGGCTGAGACACTGCTGCAGCTTTCCTCACTTGGTTAACAAACAAACAGTTCCTCACTTATAAAAAAGAACCTTGGAAACAGAAATTCAGGTTTTAGAAGACAGAAAGGCAGTTAGAAGCACACCAGATGGTAAATTCTGATTTTTTAAGGAAGTCGTGTAATTCTGGGAGCCTAGTGGGGGGAGGTAGGAGAGAAAAGGAGATTTAGGTATATATTTGTGCAACTGACAGCTTTTTACCTGGCAGTATCAAAGAGGAGTAGAAAAAGCCTCCTTCAACCCAAAAACAATTTATGAGACGTGCTCTTTGGATCATGCTGTTGTTCAGGCGGTTCCAGCTCAGCCTCCTGCGTGTTTGGGTGAGGCTGCAGGGTGCCACGCTGCAGAGGACCATCCTCCTCCTGCCTGCCCACAGCCAGCAGCTCCCAGGAGCCAGCTCTGGGAATGCCAACCATCTGCTCCAGCAGCCCTCCCACGCACAGGCTGCCCAGCAGGCTCCTGCCATCCCCAGCCGCTCCCGGCGGGTCAGCGCTGTCCCCACGCCGCTCCCGTGGGCCTGCTGCAGTGACACCAGCTAGGAAGGACATGGGGACGCTGCAGCGTGTCCAGAGGGGGCAACGAGGCTGGTGAGGGGCTGGGAACACAAACCCTGTGAGGAGCAGCTGAGGGAGCTGGGGGTGCTCAGCCTGGAGAAAAGGAGACTCAGGGGTGACCTCAGCACTCTCTGTGACCCCTGAAAGGTGCCTGTGCTCAGCTGGGGCTGGGCTCTGTCTCCAGGCAGCACTGACACAACCAGAGCACACAGCCTCGAGCTGCTCCAAGGGAAATCCAGGCTAGACATTAGCAAAAAGTTTTTCACAGAAAGAGTGATAAAGTTCTGGAATGTTCTGCCCGGGGAGGTGCTGGAGTCACCATCCCTGGGTGTGTTTAACCAAAGCCTGGATGTGGCACTGGGTGCCAGGGTTTAGCTGAGGTGTTGGGGCTGGGTTGGACTCCATGATCTTGAAGGTCTCTTCCAACCCAGTGATTCTGTGAATTCTGTGAACCTGCAGCACTGTGGCCCAGTTTCTTCACAGAGCTGGAAAAAGGATGCACAGAGAATGCCCAATCACAGCAAAGCCACCAGAGCAGGTGGCTGGTCCTGCAGCAATGCTCAACCAGCCCATGGCCATTGGGGCATCAACAAGTCCTAGAGAGCCCAGCACACACATCCAGTGGCACTGTGCCATGGCAACAAGGCTGCTGGGATCCCCACATGGCTTGAAGGCACCTGCAAGGCCTGTCTCTGCCACAGCTCAGGGCTGCTATGCCTTCCTTTCAGCACAGCTCTCTGCTGCCAAGGAATGGTTTCTGGGACATGTTACAGCTCCAGGATTTACTGGCTCAGGTTTGCATCTGCCAGTGTTTAGGCTTTTGGAAGAATGCCTTAGAGCACTCACCTGGTTTTGAGCTACAGAAATGTTTCGAATACATGCTGTGAACAAGGAGGGGTGCTAAAAACCTCTTCTAATAATCCGTGTCTCTCAAACAAACAGTGGACCATGATCCAAGCAAAGAAGCCAGCACACAAAACTGCAGAAAAATTACACTATGAAAAGTCAGTGTCCATAAAGGAGACAGAGGAGTCCTGCAACTTCATCCCAGTAAAGGGATAGAGTGTCCATTGGGGCATATTCCCATGGGGTTTCTCTCACCAGGTTTTGGAGGACATAGCCTCCTTTTATCCTAAACTCCCGGCAGCATGTTGTCTTCTTCCTTTCCCAGTGAGCTGAGGCACTAGGAAGGTACAGCCTTCCCAAACCGCCTGCCACATTTCCCCCCTTGAACCTGTCATTTTCTCTCAAAGATCAGAAACTCAGGCTTGTGCAGACCCATTTGTCTTTTTCAGGAGTCAAACTGTCTCGGTTCTGTAACAAAAGCTTCAAGTTGGCAGAATCATTAAAACCCATTTCAAAGACATTAACACACATACACATACCCTCACCCATCGAACTGTTTGTAAAGACATCAGCACAAAAGTTTTCTTACCAAAACTGAATTAGGCAACGTTTGTGTGGCTTGGCACTTCCGGGCACAAGCGAAATGCAAGCATGGTCTGACATTCAGCTGACCCCGAGCCAGGATCAGAGGGCTACATACAAACTCCCTGAAGCTTTGTCATTTGGTCTAGAAAGGTTTGGCTTTGAGCTTTTGGATAAATTCACCTCAAGACACAGAAGGCACACACAGACCTGCAGCTCTACATCCTTCTGAATTATCTGCCACAGTCCCAAAATCACTCAAGTCACTGCACCTAATTCTTCTGTCAAGATTTACCCGGTTCTCCTAAGGCTAATCAGACCCAGACTTCAGAATAAGCAATTTTGCACATTTTTGGAACAGTTTCAGCTGCAAGCTCTGGGTTTTGGCACTGGGCACAGAAGAGCTTTGGTCTGCAGTCTCCCAGCCAGGAGAGCAGATAAGAGCATTTCTGAGGCACGAACCCACACGGAGAGCCACCCTAAGCACAGCACGCTCCCAGCTGACCTCCAGGACTCCCAGACTCAGAGGATGCTCAGATTCACCAGGAGAGAGGCCAGCGGTGCCCTCTGTGTCCGTGCTGGCTCCCTGTTTCATAGCTGCATTTTACTTTGGTGGGTCGCCCTGTGCTATTTCCTTGTGGCCTGCAGCCCCACGCCCGAGGGGATGAGCGAGCACAGGGCTGTGCGGGAGCACAGCAGCATGCAGCACACGCTGCCCCAGCATTAACCACCTGCACTCCAGGCTGATGGCAGGCAGCCCGAGCTCTGCAGGAACAGCAGCTACTCCCGCTCAGGGAGATCAGCTTCCCCTCCCGGGGGTCTCGGCTGCTCTGGGCTGTGGGTGGCTGCTGGGGAAGGGAGCTGCTGGCCACAGAGACCAGCAGTGCCTCCAGGCTGAGTGCAGGCAGACAGGCTCCCCTTCGCCTGGGATGTGAGACCGTGCATGTCAGCAAGTGTGACGGGTCACAGGGACGTGCCACAGCCTGAAGGCATCCTGCTGGCATCTTGGGAGCCCTGCCAGAGTGAGGCTTTCATTTCTGAAACGTTCTCTACCCACTCTTGCTTCCTGCATGTCCTTCTCCTCCTTCCCTTCCTCCATTTGTAGCAACATTGCATTCTGCGTGCTCCCCGAGAGAAACCGGGCAAACATAACCTGATTAACCAAGAGGATTTGGGCAGGAAGGGGCGGGGGAGGAGATTAATATGCAGAGCACGACAGAACCTTTCCCTCTCACATTAGCCCTTGCCTATTCAATAATTAACGTGTTCTGCGGTTCTCTGACTTTGGGATTTGCTATAAAAGCTTCTCGTAAACTCTGGCTCTGCATGCAGACATCAGACCAAAGAGAACATTCGGTCTGACAAGCTGAAATTTCTTCCAGGCTCCAGGGTCAGTCAGAAGCTTAAAACCACTTGGATGTGAGCTTATGGCTCCATTTTAAAAAATAAGGATCCCTCTTGCTGTTGTTCACGCATTGAAAAGACTGAATCCAACCTTTATTTGGCCACTCTGCCTCTGAAATACGGTTTAGAGGTTAATGCAAGCTTTCTCCATTTCATGTACAAAACAACCTCCAAGGCTGGCACTGCCCCATGAACATAGGAACATATTACGCAGGCTCTGGCTGCCCTCCAAGCCTATTCTGATGCTCTATTTTCTTTCCATTCCTTCTTTCTTGCCTACCTTAAGGCACATAGATGTTTCAGGATGGAAAAGTAAAGCTACCCACATGCAGAAAAGATGCCTTCCCTGACCTTCCAAGGAGCTATTTTTGGCTGCTCTTATATGCCTAAGAACTCTTACAGGGGTCATGCACTGAACTAACTGCCCCTCAGTAACTTTTGCCTAGGAGATACGAAACGTTGCAGAGATTATTTCTTAAAAAATGTTTATTCTCTCCATAACCTAACACACTACTGACTCCAAATCTCCAGATGTTGTTGTTTGGAAGGGAGTACATTTTAAAAGGGGCTGCAAGCCTAAGATTATTACCCAAAGAATGCATGCTCAACATTGTACCTAAACATACAAACAGAATACTAAAGACACATCCTTAATCCAGAATTTTCCAAAACTTATTGAGTACCACAGCCTTTAACTGGCTTCACTTTTCAAGTCCAAACCTGGAGAAGAAGAAGCTCCAAAAGTTTCAAATTGAAACAGATTTCTTTCCAAAATATGTACCCCCAAAGAGTTTATAAGATTCAAAAATAAGGAACACTGGGTTAGTAGCCAAACACAAGCACAGAATGGTGCTCCATAAAGAAAGCAACAGTCCTGGCTCCATGTGTCAGAGCACATGAATACACCACATCACATCCCAGCAGTCAGAAACCTGGGCTCTGGTCTGTCCTGTCTCTCTCAAATTCTAATGCTGACATTTTTCCAAACTGGCGCTGCCCAGACTGCAAATATTTCAGTTCAGAGGCCAAGAGCAAAGCGAGCCCCACTGCCCCAGCAGCTGCCCAAAGGCTCCTCATGTGGCAGGGAGTTAAGGCTGACCCAGGGGACTGCACAGCCCCGTTGCCACTCCAAACACTGTTTGCACTGAAAAGCACGCAGGTGCCTTTTCCCTTCTGACATCACAGCATTAAATACCACACAAACACACAGCCTATAGGGTGTAAAAAGCAGAAATGCTGTACAGCTGGCAAAAAGGATGTGGAGAATATATGGGGAGTGAACTGTTCAGGAGACCCAGCCTCCAGAAATCCAGCTCCCTGCACATGTGCACACACACACACAGAGAACACATGATACTATCTCCCAGCATCTCGCATTTTCATCACATGGCATCTTTTAAAGGGCTCCTGAACTGAGATACTGCCTCTTAAGGCCAGAACTGCATAAGGTTTAGGGATACAACTGATTTTGGATAGAGCCATGAGAAAAACAACAAAAGGTTGAGGTGGCCAGTGAGAAATGCCTGTACCTTACACTTAGCACCCAGGACACAGGCATGCTGCTCCTCTTACTATAGGGCCCAACTTCAGAGAACCATCAGGCTCTGCAAGTATCAGGATTTCCCCCACTGGAACTAAAAGTCATGCTTCCTCCCTTTGGTAATGTTCTCCTCCTTAAAAAAGGCTCACCCCAGTTCCCTTTGGTAATATTCTCCTCCTTAAACAAGGCTCACCCCAGTTTGCAAAACAATGAGGCCATGCCCTGCAAATGTTTGCTAAACATTTGTGCAATTTCATCCAAATACCGGAACAGAGGGAACACAAGTCAGAAACGCCACGCTTAGCATAGCTTGTGAAAACAACTCATTGGCAGTCCATAGGCAAGCAGCAACCTTTCATTTTCTATTTAAAACCTGAGTATAAATAAAACCCCTGAATTAATCGATGGAGATAAGGGTTGGTATTTGTGTAACGTTCTTACAAAACACAGCATGCCAAGTCAAGAAGCACATTTGGCAATTATTCTGCTTTACCACTTTCACTCCCCTGGTTTATTCTGCCTCTTTAGCTGATGAGCTCTTTCTGCTGTGTGCCTTTACAACGCCTGTGCTGCAAAGCTGTGCTCCCAACAGAGATGTTCAGCTTGGTGCCTGCCTGAAGTGCACCAATGGTCTCACTACAGCTGCACAGTGAAGCTGGGTCAAAAGACTATCGCCCTACAGCAACTGAGGCTGCACTTCTCTCTCCCCCCATCTTCATTTTTCTTTGGAATCGCTGCCATAGTTCAGACCTTTGGTACTGAATCATGGTACAACATACCATGTTTCAATTAAGAAACACAGACACTTGAAATTAAAAAGGTTTGGAAGAAAATTAAGACTACAAAGCAACTCTTTCCTGGAAAGGATAAGAAATCACTCTTCCCTTCCTGACAAGCCACGCTCTGAACATACATATGTCATAACGTATGCATGTTATGACATACATATGTTGTCATATGTTATATGTCATATGTCATAACAACCTGTCATAACATGTTGTCATAACAGCAAGGCTCTGCTGGCAGCACACAGTATACAAATGGCATTTAAAACTCTGCCTGGTAACCTCTCAGGACAGCACCTGTGTGTCACAGTCCTGTCTTTTACCAAGGGCTCTGTATCCACCTACAGAGCTGCCAACAACCACCACCACCACTACCAAACCAAATATTTAAAAGAATACCTTGTCCAGAAATAGTGAAGTTATTTTTCCCCTCTGTGAAGAGCAGGAGGGTTGAGGTCTGCAACACAAGCCAAAATCACCCCTCAGGACTGCTACCCTTGGGCTCAGCCAGCCCAGCTCTTTAAGGAGTCTCAGGAGTGGGCCCAAGTGTGAGAACAGAAATTAAAGCACCTATCTCCATAGATGCCTGTCTCCATTCTATTGCTGCATTTGTTGAGCTGCAAGTTAAACTTCATTTTCCTCCTCCAAGGAAGGGATAATCATTTATTATATGGTCATCTGTGGGTTCCTCCACCAAGTCTGTGTGTCTGTAATGTTGAGAAGTACTCTCAGCTTTCTGCAGTGGTCGGTATGGTCCAGCAACTTCTTCCTCACAGGATGCCAACTTTCCAGCATTGTAACTTGGAGTTCTGATTCACAGAAATGAAAGTTTGGACACAGTGATTTTTGGTTGGGAGAGAATGCATAGTCTGCTATCACACAGAGCATCAACCAGATATATAAGGTCTGAAATGCTAGAGAAGTGTCCCAGTCCAAAAGGGAGGCAGTGTTGTGTAGTCAGGTGCATGTCACTTATCAGAGCATCCCATTTCCTGCAGTCCCTGAGTAAATGAGTAAGATTCCAGAGTTGCATCAAGGGAATGGGTTTGGCTTGGAATCCTGCACAATGACTCATGCTTTCATGAATAAATTCATTTCCTTAGAGAAACAAGACAAAATCACGTGTTCTACTTAGTCCAGCTCTCTAGAGTGTTGATTTAGGAAGCCGTTGCAAAAAAATACAGTTTGATCTAGCTTTATATTGAATTCATAATCCACTGCAGCTGTACTTGCAAACATAACCAACTTCTTAAGGGGAAAAGAAAAACTGGTGTAACTTGGAAGTTCTGGGTATTGAAAGATGTCAGCTAGAAAGCAGTTTGTAATCAAAACCAGACAAAAAAAAAAACAAAAACATTGTGGAAGTCTGGGTGTTCCAGAAATTGTTACTTAGACAGCTCTCCATATTTATTCCCCTCCTGCACATTTAAAAATAGGTGGTAGAGACACAGCTCCGTAACCACCAGGAAACGAGAACTGCATCAGCTGGCCCCTCCCCTTCCCCACAATGACAGTGCAAAGAAATCGAGGGCGTGAAGCAGCAAAAGCTCTGGATCTGTGTAACACCAGCATCCTCAGATGTGCAGGGAAGCAGCCAAGGAGAGGGACCCAGAGGGGTATGGATCATGGTGATCAGTTATGTGCAGAGATACTTGTTAGTGCAAGCCAGGATGGAGCTCATCTTTCAGCTTTTAGTTTTCTTAGGAGATCAGTTCAAACGGTTTGATGTGGCTGCAGGAATGCAAAATATGGATTTTTATGCAGTATGAACTAACTCCCTGTATCTTACCCTGGTAAGTATTTCAAAAGAATAATGCAAGAATTCTGGCTCTGTGAACTTTTGGTGTCAAGTTCCACTTTGGTGCCTGGCCCTGTCTGGTTCAGGAAAATACCATCCATCAATTTCATGCTGCTTTATAAAGCTGAAATGTTTCGTAATTAACAAAGCTCAGCAGAACCACCATCAGGTTGGTAGACAAAAACACGTTCACATTTTACAAAGGAGAAATGAAGCCATTAAAGCTGGAGGAAATTGTTCAGGTCTCAGAATAAATCCGAGAGAAAGGTAGGACTGGAACATGATGTAGCTATGTGTACTGCCAGGTCCTTCCCTCACACACTGACACCATGTGAAAGCAAAGCCCCTGCTGATGTCAGAGCAAAGGCATGACTGATCACAAATGGAATAGCCCCTAGGATTTTTAAGGGCAAATTAAACCTCATGTCTCAGGTAGAGTGGAGAAATGCCACTGACCTTTCCAGGGCTGGTCAGAATCCCCAGTAACTTTGGGTTACTGGTAACCTCCCAGCTGAGCTGCAGGTCACACAGCAAACCTGCAGGTCCTGGTTTGGTGTCCTTATTCACCCCTGCAGCACCATCAGATTTAACTCAGTCTGTCATGAGCCAGGACCTGAGCAAATGGAAAGAGCAGAAATTAAATGTCACCATGTAAAACCTCTTGTATACTAGCAAAAGGCAGAGAAATATACTAACATTTTGTGTTTTACTGAAAATAGAAAAATGTACACATTGAACTCACCTTGTATAACTGTCTCTGGACTTTATTTTTGTGACATTGGTCTAACAGTATCTCGTAGTTTAAAGGCAAACACGTTGTATAATAAGAATGTGGCATTTGTTTCCATCTGTTATCACTCAGATCCTGATCAAATGCCACCTGAGGCCAGTGGAAAGGCTCTGCTTCTAACTCCTAGAATAAAAATATAAATGTTTCTACATTCTGCAACTTCTATTGGTTTATTTTTCATGTTTAATCTGTGAAAACTAATATGAAAAGGAGGGCAAGGAGGCTGAGGAAGGGTCAAGCTTCCCTGGAGAGACACTGTCACATTTCTGGCATTCCCATCACTCTGTCAACACCACCTCCTGCTACCACGATAAAAGGCAGCAGTGGAGAAAGAACAGGAAGAATAAAACTCCTTATGTACACACGTGAGAAAAGTCAACCCATCCCTACAATCAATCACTTACAGGAAATCAAAACAGGCCTGGCCTCCATCTTCCAAGTGCAAGAAAAATGCCTGTAATTTGCTCACCCCGTTCTGTTTGTGCTGTTCTGAGCCTTCTCTCATTGAAGCTCTCTGAGGCAGAAAATCAATGTCAATCATGCCAGATGACTGCTTTCCTCCTGAGCATCTACTGCTGATAATAAGATCACAAAGGCCACATAAAAGGAAAAATTTGGCCATTGCAACTGCCTTCTCAGTTCTGCAACCGAGATAAATTAACAGGTGGATTAGCACTGGCATATTAAAAGCTGACTCTATTTTTTTAAATGAAAAAAGGGTTCTAATCTGCTCGTCATCATCACTGAGGACACACTGGGACCAGGATGGTCTTGAAACATCCCAGCTGGTTTTCTTTGGCCTGCTCTACTAAAAGCAGGACCCCTGGTATCTGAACAGGCACCAGAGAGATAAGGACAACCTGATGCCTCATAGACAACAGCAATTCATCCTTGGTTCTGTTCTCAGTAACAAGCAACACAAACACAAGTGAAGATGTTACTGAAACTTACACCCTAAAAACCATGTCCAAGTTCATTTTGTCTGAGCCATAGGCTAAGAAGAATCTTACAATGCCAATAGTCTTCTCTTAGGAGCTTTGCTCCTAAAAGCAAAGTGAGTAGTAAAATAGCACTTGCTTTACATTAGTTATTAGCATCTTGAAATGCTTATTATTCTATTCAGCCAGTATTGTCATAGAAGCTTCCTATCTTGCTTTTAAACTCTTTAGAAGTAAAAGTTTTTCCAGGCAAAAATATTTCTTATTGGTCTTAATTCCTGTCAAATGTTCATTTTCTGTCCTGCCAGATGTCTGTAACTCAAACCTGGATGAGATGTTCAGTCCCATTCATATAGAGTGTAAATACAGATTCCTGGGATGCAGAATTAAACTTCCTAATCCATCCTTGAGGCTTCTGACAGAACAAGATGCTCAGTGAACCCAGAATAATGCAGAATGACAGAACTGTGTTTCCTTTTCACCCTGCATTCATGCGGGTTTAGGCAGGCTCAGCATCTACCCACACTTCCTTTCCTTAGTGACCAGTCTTCTCTGACACGGCACATCCCACAGGCATTGCTCCTTCCTCCAGCAGCAGCAAGGAACAAAGTGAAATTTTACCTCCCTTGCTGGAAGTGCTGGCCTTCATAATAAGCAGAAGTTTGTATTTTTCTGTCTTGTTTTGTGCAAACCTATGCAAATTCTATGTTTCAAGCCTTTTCAGATGCTTTCTCTCCAGTATTTTTTGTTTCTGTTATTTTGCCAATGGGCTGTCAAATAAATGATGAGGCTTTGGGTTACCACTGCTGTCAGATCACCCCAGCAGAAGGGAATTGTCACTGGGATGGCATGTGACCAGGCATGCCACAGCAAGATAAGCACCTCAAAAGGAACTCAAGTACATCCTAGGAGCTGAGGACAGATATGGCCAAAAATCAGTTAGAGTCAGGATCCCGAAAGAAAATTGAAGTAAAAAGTTGTAAGGGTACCACAACGACAATAAATTAAAGAAAAAAAAAGAAAAAATAAAAAAAGGAAAAAATTACTGTAAAAACAAGAATAAGAAAATAAAGGTAACACAGCTACTCTCACAAGATTAAATTAATACTTACCTGATTTTCAGTAAGGATGAACATGATAATCCATGGGGTAAAGACAAGATGCCTAAGAGAAGAAGGAGAAAGCAGAAATGGGTAAAAGATAATTAATGAGCACAACTCACAGATGGCAAGCAAAACTCACCGAGTCTGCTGTTTTCCAGCTGGAGGAACCAGGCATTCTCAATTCCAGAATGTGCACAAATCCAAAAGATTTTAAGTATATTTGCCTACTTGAAGGCATTACCACAGGACCAGAGATCAGCAAGTTCTAAGAAGTAAGCCATAGTGGAAGAAGTTTGGGCCTGTGATTTTGATGCCTGTGCAGTTCTTCAGAAAAACTTGCAAAGGAAAATCTAACTAAAACATTATATCCAATGAATAATAAAGGGATAAAAGGTAGTGTGGATTTACTAAAAGCCAGTTTTGTAGGATGACCCACAAAATAGTACAGTATAAAATTGAAACTTCAGGCATTCAGGAAATAATTTTTTAAAAAATTGGTTTTGCTTTTTGTTGGGAGACCGAGTAAGAAATAAGTGAATGGGAGAAGGATTTGGCTGTACTAACCAACGGCAGGGTGACAGGAAACAGCACGGTGTGACTGCAACAGACCCATGTGAGGCCAGTCATGGAATTTCCACTGACTTCAGGAAAACATCAGCGTTGTGTTTGAGGCACCGCTGTCTGGCACTCCATGCAGCAGCCCCTCTCAGGAGAAAAAAGCATTTTAAAAAGCATTTAAATTGAGGAAGTCCCGCAGAACATCCATCCCGATGAGCAGGGAGCCGCTTGTATGACCGTGCAGGGCTGAAAAGGTTCGGCTTATATAACTTAACAAATGAGTGGGAATGGGATACGTAAATACACGGAAAGGGGAAGTAAAACAAAAAGACACAAACATCTATTGATTTAGATGGAAATTAGAAGCTGGTTTCCAGCCACCCGACAAAAGGCCCCATCCGGAACCACCGCCATAAACCCCCGAGGAGGAGCACAGCGCTGGCTGGCACCGCCCGGCCGGGAAACAAAAGCAGGAACGCCTTGAATTCCCCAGAAACTCTCCAGAGCCCGAGAGATTCCTTTCACTCCTCCCGGCTAACAACAGAGAGGGCGCAATCCCCCCGCACGGCAGCCCCGAGGGCACGCATAGCTGAGCTCCTCCTCCCCCCGCTGCTCCGCTCCATCTCCTCCCCGCTGCTCCTTCCCCCTCCTCCCTCTCCTTCTCTGCCTGCCTCTCTCCACCCCGACGTGTGGCCGGGCACGTCCCCACGGCCGCAGCCCGCCCGCCGCACGTCACCGCCCGGTCCCTACTTAAGGCGGCGGCCGCCGCCTCCCCCGCTCCGCCGCCGCCGCCGCGCCTGGCTCAGCACGCTCGGTAGGTGCGATCGCCGTGCGGGCGGGGGTGGCCGCGGGAGCCGGGCGTGCGGGGACAGGGGAATGCAAGGAGAGGGGATTGCGGGCGGTGCTGGCCCCGCAAACCTCCGGGGGGACGCGGCGGAGCGGGCGGCGACAAATGGACCGAGTCCGCTCCGCGCCGCCCGCTCCGCTGAGAGCCCCCGGTGATGCCGCGGCGGTGTCGGGCACAGCCCTGGGCTCGAGTCCAGCCGGGGCGATTTCCACTCGCCGCCCCTACATCGTCCCCTCCCTCTGTGACCTTGAGGCTCCGTGGATTAAGTTGCTTCCCGTAATCGGTGCGTGCGGCCCCAGGCAGCGATCCTGCAGAGAGACCTGAGGATGGGCTCAGGGCTGCGTTTCAAATGCAGCGTTAGAGGACCCCCTACCGCTCCCCTAACTTGTTTCTTTGAAGGGTACGGCACTCTTAAAAGGAAAATTTTTTGAGTTTGTAAGTGTAATGCTTGAGTGGGTGGCTCTGGTCAGCCTTGCACAATAAAGTGCTTGTGGTGCAAAGGGAGGACTTGGCACGTGGAGAGTGCGCTACATGGCCACGCTTCAGGAGCCTTCTGCACAGGAAGGCTGACGCAGCTTGGTTTTTCCTAAATATGGGCACTGCTCGCTTCCTGTCCCTCCCCTCAGCCCCAAAATTTGCGGTCCTTACCTGCTGCTCTGCTTGGCTTCTCACGCTCTGAACGAGTCGCTGCCTGTTCATCACTCGAGAGCCCTGCGGTGTCTGTACTTCCATCCGTCTGTGCAGCTGCTCCTGCCCTGGGCTATTCGGGCTGCTCCCAGTGCAGCTCCCAGTGCAGCTCCCAGTGCAGCACCTTGTCCTGGGAAAGCGTGGTGTTGGCTTCCACGCGGAGACCGGAATGAATGCACAATCCTTTGTCATCATGGTGCCATTTCGGCACACCCTGTCAGAACCCAACTCACCAGGATGCTGTGCAGCTGGCAGCTAAAATGTGAGGGTGGGAGAGATGGTGACTCCAGCCATCTTAATTCAAAACTGTGCAGTTTCACTTCAAAACAAATTCATGAAGTTGACTAGAGCCTCATGCTGTGCTTTAAAAGGGCTTGCCTAAGTGTTGCCCAACTTGAGCTCTGGAAAGGCTTCAGGGCACAGAATACCAGTTTTTCAGGGTGAGAGAACAGAGATTGCCAGACTGTGCTGTGCTTAGAAGTACTAAAATGGCTTCCTGTTCCTAAATGTAATATGGATGGTCATTTAGAACGTTCTACTGCTGCTGCTGGAGTGCCACCAGCTATATAATATAATCAATGGCTCTCAGGCTGTATTTGAGGCAAAGCTAGGGTGAGCTTGAACAGTGGATTGTCATCACTAATTCAGTTTTGCAATCATTTTGTGGCATACAGACAGTATCGCCACACCTTTTATTCATGTGTTTTATATTAATTTTCTTATCATCCTGGAATAAAGTCTATCTTGCTGGATATAAATATTCTGGTGTCAGTAAAAGCTGCAAAGCTTGGAGGAATAATCTGTTGCTTTCCTTTCAGCAGTGCACCATGTCTCTCAAGGATCAGCTCATCCACACTATCCAGAAACAGGAGAGCCATGCTGAAAATAAGATTAGTGTGGTTGGCGTGGGTGCAGTCGGAATGGCCTGTGCCATCAGCATCCTCATGAAGGTAACTGTCAAGCTTGGGAGGAAGCAGCAGAAGAACCTGAGACCTAGAAGAGAGACTAAAAAACAGTCAACCTTATTAGATGAACTTCTGGTTATGCAATCCTTTTTTGGGCCTGAAATGAAACAACAGTCTTCAAGCTATTGACAGAGAACAAATAGCTGCAGTTCTTGTAAACAAAGTTTGCCTCAGGATTAGACAGAATGTCCTTTATCTATCATTTTAAGAGCTGCATTTACCTTTGTTTGACTTGCAGACTCCCTTCTAAGCAGGAATTCTCTAACACTCTTAATATACAAAAAGATTGAGAACTAAGGATTTATTTTATCTTGAGCAGAGCAATGGAATAATTCTTTGCAGTGTGGTCTGGAAAAATTGGTCCTTGACACTGTGAATGACTTGTCTTCTGCCTTCAGTTTCATACTGAAAATGCTGTGGTTAACATCAGGCTTGCTTTTCCTGACTCTCAAATAGGTTGTGTATGAACTGCTATTAAATTATTCTTCATTATTGTCCTGCCTAATTGTACTACTATTTCATGCAGAATGTGGTTATGGAAAGTATAAAGTGAACTCAAGGAAGTGGATATCCCAGGGGACTAATTGAAGGACTCTGGGAAGAAGTGAAGTGTTAGAGATGAGCAAAATTGTTTAAGTAGCTTTTAAAGTATTTGTAACTTCATGGTTTGAAAACTGGGGGCTTTGCTGAAAGAGGCAGCAAACTTTCCATCACTCTTGGTCTCTTGTAGGACTTGGCCGATGAACTCGCCCTTGTTGATGTTGTGGAAGACAAGCTCAGAGGAGAGATGCTGGATCTCCAGCACGGCAGCCTCTTCCTCAAAACTCCAAAGATTGTCTCTGGCAAAGGCAAGTAGTTGGCTCTCATGTGCTCATTATTTCTAAATGGAGATAGCCACTTCGGGTCTCACACTGGACAGCCAAGTCTAGCACTTAGCCTGTCACCCTAATTGTTGGGGGGAGAGCTCATGGATACAGTACTCAGCTGACATTTTTCAGGATACCTTCTTATGGCCAGTCCAGCTAGGAATTTTCTTCCATGGTTCACTACTCACTACAGAAAGATTAATTTCTTGAGTACTTGTGCACCTTAGAGAACTTTGTTTCACGACCGGTTAACCCCTGAACTCATTACTCCTGACTTCTGATAACTTTTAGTGGCAGCCTTGAGCAGGGCAAAGGCTTAACCAGCTCATACCTTAATTACAGCTCCTACAGGGAGTAGGTTATGAGGGCAAAGCCTTCTTCCTCTTCTACACTTCTACAGCACTTGCCCTGAATGCTATCCCAGCAGCGATCCCTAGTCCCGTTTGTGGCTGAGAAGCCAGACAGAGTATCACTGCCTGAGCTGCGTGTTACAATATCAACATGCCTCAGTGCTGCTACAATGTTGTTGTCGTACAATGTTGTGGCAAATGAAATTCCATTTTCTATAGAGGCAAAGCCTAGGGTAACAATTACCATGGAATTGCTGCACCCCTCAAACTTGAGATCTCGGCACAGAAAGGAAGTGAGAACTCCTGTTCTGAACCATGTGTAGCAAGAGGTCACGTTTGACACTGCCTTTTGTCTGCAGATTACAGTGTGACTGCACACTCCAAGCTGGTCATTGTCACTGCTGGTGCCCGGCAGCAGGAAGGAGAGAGCCGCCTTAACTTGGTGCAGCGCAACGTCAACATCTTCAAATTCATCATTCCCAATGTCGTCAAATACAGCCCTGACTGCAAGCTGCTTATTGTCTCAAACCCAGGTTGGTCTTGTGTTGCCGTAAGAGGATTTGGCTCAGAGAATAGTGTTTCTTCAGTAAGGTGGCATTAGTGCACAGGCTTTTAGAAAATGCTTGTGCTGGGGAAGAAAAGGCTCCGGGGGGGCCTTGGAGAACCTTGCAGTACCTAAAGGGGCCTGAAAGAGATGTGGACTTCTTACGAGGGCACGTAGTGAAAGGACATGGGGTAATTGCTTTAACTGGAAGAGGTAGATCAAGGTTAGCTATAAGGAAGAAATTCTTTATTATGAAGGTGGTGAGACACTGGAGCAGGTAGCCCAGGGAAGTTCTGGATGCCCCATTCCTGGAAATGATGATGGCCAGGCTGGATGGAGCTTTGAGCAACCTGGTCTAGTGGATGGTGTCCCTGCCCGTGGCAGGGGGTTGGAATCAAATGATCTTTAAGCTCCCTTTCAACCAAACCATTCTATGATACCTGTATAGCAAAAAATGTCATCTTCCCTCTCCAGGCTCAGAAGTTTGGTCTTTTGAGAAATAAACTTGGGTTTTCAGACCGAGTGATCTTGAGCACACTAAGGGTCACTGATAATTGCACGCATAGCATAAAGGCAGAGCTGAGACACTGTTCAAAGTAGTCATTATGTTATATTAAACAGTCATTATGTTAGCCCACTGCAGTTCATGCCCCTGGGCACTGCTTTGTGCTCTGTTCCATGCACCTAGCACGCAGGTAAAATGCTTACAGATGAATGTAAGGTACCGCCCTCATTATCAGTCTGCTCATGAGTGGCACTTGTTATGCCCCTGTTCTCCTCACAGTGGATATTTTGACCTATGTGGCCTGGAAGATCAGTGGCTTCCCCAAAAACCGTGTTATTGGTAGTGGCTGCAATCTGGACTCTGCCCGTTTCCGCCACCTCATGGGAGAAAGGCTGGGCATCCACCCTCTGAGCTGCCACGGATGGATCATCGGAGAGCACGGAGATTCCAGTGGTAAGGGTGAAATTGGGCTGGCTGTTACACACAACTCCCTGATGCTTTGTCTGCCAGGAACACCTTGAAAAGCTACAGCAAAACTTTGCTCCAAAACCTTTGCACTGCAGCACCTTAAAAATGCAAGTTCTGATTTAAGTCTTTTGCTGCACAGAGTAACCCTAGATGATCTATATTTGAGCTGAATGACTGTGCTTGGAAAAGGTCATTACTGTAACCTTAGCTGGCTAAACATTTCTAGGCTAGATTGTTCACGTAACTCCCAAAAAAACCCGAACTGAAGCAGCAAGAGGATAAAGTTCTCTGCAAGTGCCTCTCAATCATCTGCACCAGACCTGCTGGCAGTCACCCAGCTGCCATTCCTGGCATCTCTTAACCACTGTATATAGGAATTGCAGAGACAAGTCTGGAGGACAGGAGAAAGCACTTTCTCGTTATTTAACCTGTACTTTTCCAAGTAGCACCAAAGCAGAACTGTCTGCTTCCTGACACCCACCAGAACACACTTGGAATCAATTCTTACTTTGAGAAAACTGCAAGATACAGTGACTGTCATTTTAGTTCATGTTGCCCAGGTATTTCACATTAACAAAGATGTATGCAAACTGTGACACCATGTGTAAATGTTGATGTGCTTCTAGGTTCTCAGCCTGCAATTTGGGTTGGCCTTATAGGCCATACTATATTTAAGGTCATAGGTAAATCATAAGTGATGTGTTGCAGATTAATCCAGCCAGATAATTCTGTTAACTCCTAATTTGAGAAGGACTGAGTATTGTGAGAGAATTAATCTATGTGCAACTCTCAGTGCCTGTCTGGAGTGGAGTGAACGTTGCTGGCGTCTCTCTGAAGGCTCTTCATCCAGACCTGGGAACTGATGGAGACAAGGAACACTGGAAGGAGGTCCACAAGCAGGTCGTGGACAGGTAAATACTGACTTGGGCTTTTTATAAATTTCAACACAAGAACAAATCATGAAGAGCTGAAAAATCTCAGTTCTGCAGTACCCAGATCTAGAATACCTCAGTAGCCCCAAATATCAGGATGCAAACTGTGGTTGTTGTTGTTGGCATGAGGTGTTTACTAGTTGTTCTGATTCTTTCCCCTCATGTTTACAGACTCTGACTCCAGATATCAGAAAGCTTAAGATAGTTTATTTATGATGGTTCTAGTAACAGGTTTCTTACATGGTTTTAGATTCAATCTTTGTACATTTGCTTTCTTCCCATCAGTGCTTTAGCACAAGAATGTTTTCTGCTTGCAAGAATGCTCTGTGTCTCTGCCTGTGGCAGAATCTTTCTGTCAGAATGCTGCTTCTGTCCCTCTCCCCTGTCCGTGTGATACTAAAGTGAGAACACTGATAACTAGGACTAGTTTCTTTCCCATGTTATGGGAACTGAATAGAAAACACGAGTTATGTCCTTGAGCACAGGATGCAGCCCAGATTGTTTAGAGAATCTCTGGTGGGAAAGCAAGAGCTTTCCCTTATGAAAAAGACTTTAGCAGGTGTGCTGCTAGAAAATTCATAAAACCCAAAATGATGGTTTCCACAGCAAACATAATGGAACATGGAATAGTACTTTAAGGAGTAATGTAGATTTGGCAGTTAAGTTTTCCTGATTAGTAAACTTTAAATTAGGGAAGAGCTTAAACTTCTAGTCTTGCAGTGTAATTGTGGGGACTGGTGTAAAATGCAAATAGAATTATTCACTGCTGAGTTCATCCTGCCAGAAAATCAGTCAAGCTTCTGATGCCTCCAAATTGATCTGGAGACCTCCAAAAGCCTTTCTGACAAACTTGAAGCAGTTCAGTTGATGGTACTTGTTCTTTATTGAGTGTCTGTGTCTCTGCAGTGCCTATGAGGTGATCAAACTGAAGGGGTACACGTCCTGGGCTATTGGCCTTTCTGTGGGAGACCTAGCTGAAAGTATTATGAAGAATTTGAGAAGAGTGCATCCCATCTCTACCATTGTTAAGGTGAGCAGCCTTTTTTTCTTATTTCTGTCTGTCTGGAATTCTGAAAAACAGTGATCACTTCCTAGTTTAATTTCAACTAAATTTGGTTTCCTGATTTTATGTATGTCTGTATATTTCATATTCTATGAAATATACAGACATACATAAATTCCAGCCTAACAATCCTTATGTACTTTTCAGGGCTTGCATGGAATAAAAGAAGATGTCTTCCTAAGTGTTCCTTGTGTACTGGGCAGTAATGGCATCACTGATGTAGTAAAGATGATCCTAAAACCTGAGGAAGAGGACAAATTAAGGAAGAGTGCAGACACACTGTGGGCAATCCAGAAGGAACTACAGTTTTAAACCTGCCCAAGCAGTTTTTGGGTCTTAGCAGTTTAACGGGTTTAGTGGTTTGTCTTACGTTGCACTTTCCAAGTAAGTCAAATCTTTCAATGTATTATCTCAACTAGAACACACAAAAAGCTCAAATCTGAACAATGGAGTTTCCTGAAGATAGCATTAGGAAACTAATCTAGGGTTTTCCCTGTTCACAGACACCCATGTGTTCTTAGCCAGAGCTAGATTACCTAGTCAGTCTTGTTCAGTGAAGTGGTATGACAGAAATCCAGCATTCAAAGCAGCACTGCCTGAAAAGCCCCTTTGCCTTTTCCTCATCTTGTTTCATGTTGGTTCAAAGGAATAAGGAGTAAGCAATTGCTACACAATGTGAAACCAAAGACATTTCTTGAAGTTAAGGATTGTCAAGCCAATTGACCAACTCTGCCAGCTGAATCGCTTAAATATTTCACTGTTGATAGGTCCAAGTGTATTTTCCTAACACTGCTTTGGAATTTTTGTGGGTTTTTTTTTTCTTAGAGAACCTTATTTTTGTGTACTATATCTAGTTGTAACTTCTGTCTCCAGAGCATGTTTAAAAAAATGTTAAGGTTTCTATGTGCAACAAGACAGTGACTGTCCAACTGTAGTATCAACTACAACACCAAATAAACCACAAACTGTTATTTCTGTCTCCTTGTTTTTCTTAACAGGGCTTTGTCTCCACAGGCAGTTCTACTTCCATCCACCAAAATCAATTCTATTTTTCAAGTCACAGTAACTCTAACATCACCTGTGTAACAATGTTATGTGTGTGCAGCTGTGCTGGAGGCTCCAGGCAGTAAGGTAGCTATGGGAAGTCCCACTCAGTTTTTCAAAATGAACTCCAACCTCCTCAGAGCCAGCAGTAACATGAAAAGCCTTAAGGCAAAGGCTCAGTCTTAAGCTTTGCTGGTTATAGTGCTGAGACCAAGAACCCTCACTGGTCATAATAAATGTGATTTCTTCCAGTTTGGCACAATGTCTTCCAAATCTCCCAAGTAAAGCAAAAGCATGGTTAAGCTGACACTGCATATTTGAAAAGAAAGCACATCATACACAGTTCTGTAGAGGAAGAAAATATGCAACAAGTTTTATTCAGCGTTAAGTCCACCAGCACAAAGATTACAGGAGATAGAAAGTGCATTAATAAAAGCTAGTCTTTACCAAAAAGAAAATATATTATTGATTCAAAATATCTTACACTTGGATGATGTAATAACTTACTCTGGGCACCTACTGCTTAAGAGAAAGACCAAGAGAATGGCTGCTTCACAAGGAAATCTAACTTCCCAGGTAAAGTCTGGGAATTTAGTAGAGATCACTGAGTCCAGCAGTCTTCCTTGCTTTCTGCATCAGTGCCCTCAGCTGGAACTGCTTGCGAGACAGGAGACGTACATGCTGCAGAAAGGAAAACAGCAGCTGGCTGTGGGTCAAGTTCTGATAAAAACTCAATGCTGCAATACAATTGTTCAAAGCATGGCACATTCTGTGACCAAATGGGATGTCAGTTTCTTGGAAACACTAAATTCATTATTCTACTAAATGGCATTTTCTTGGCTTAAAATGAGTGGCAGGTGGCTACCAAACACAATCACTACAGATTATTTTTTGCTATTTTTAATTATTAACGAATTCATTAAATTATAATAATAATATTAATTATTAACTCCACACATATTTTTATCAAAGTAATAATATGCACTCCATGAGGTGCAATCACACCAATGCACTTAATGGGGCAGGGAATGGTTCTTCTAATAGTAGATAAACAGAACTAGCATGGTCTACACAAGAATGAAACAATATGACTTCGTATCTAATGCTTTTAAAATTGGTCTTTAAATTCTGAAATCACTTTCTAAAACTTATGCTTGAATGTATAAATGTTCCTGTTCCTACAGGATCCTCTTCTGTGAAGAGACAATGAACATTAGTAAGCTGAACCAAAGAGTCCAAAGTAAACACATTTAAAATGCACATCTTAAAAACATCCCAAGAAACCTACCTTTAAAAAGACATCTAAATCTATCACTCCACGTCTCAGTGCTTCCCCAAGGTAGAAAATGGTGTCTTCAATTGCATTTTCCTCTGCATATAAGTTCAGGATCTGCTTGTAAAGCGGTGCTGTAGGAATTATAACTTCATCTATGTCATTATTTTCTGACTGACTTTCCATTTTCTCTAAGGCAGAACTGAGCTCCTCATCCTTCTTTTTGAGAAGTTCAATGTTCTTGTCAACTTCAGCCTGAAAACAATTAAGATGTTTATTTATCTTCTTGTGATACAATTGTCTAGATGACAGATTTTTAGACATACCAGTTCATTCTGCACTTCTTTGCTTATCTTTATTATGATTTTTACAGAAGAAAGAGCTATCAAGCTGTAGATTTCAGATTATTTTAAAAAAGTAACATCTGCTTTAGAGAATGTCAATCCATTTATAACTGTAGAGAACGCATGCCAACACTCCAAGTATTTCCAAGTTGCCGCATTATGAAAAATAACCATTTCAACTAACTAAAAAAAATAAAAGCAAAGCCAAAGTAATTATTTTCTTCAGAATGTGGTATTCCCCAGTTCTGTAGTCCAATTAATAATTTCTAATAATTTTTTAAACCACATCTAAACACTGAGCTGGATTCAGAAACTGTTCATCAATCCCAAAATCTTACTCCCAAGCAGCAGTGCAAGGAGCAGATGGACTAAGCGGAAGATGCCTTAATGAGAAACTGCAGGAATTTCTGAGCATACTGTGAGTAGGAGAGCCTGCTGGGAAAGGAGAAGTTATACAAGGAGCCTGTGACCAAAATCAGTGTTCCCAGCACTAATACCCTGAAATGTTCTCCAGTACTGCTGTTACACATTATTATCAAGAAACTGAGATGCAAATATTAAATAATCTCACACCACTAACGTCTTTCACGGGATGAATGGGGAAACATAATACTGTTCCTCTACTAGTGAGCAGTGACATTTTTAAGACACATGCAGGACACTGCATCTCATGGTCACTGCTATTCTGACTTGCTTCAGTCTGAGCACAAGCCCCCAGCTGCAAAAGAGAAAAAGCACGACGTGCTGGAAGCGTTGTTATTTCTGTCATGCTTAATGAGTAATTAATACAAGCTTCTGTTCACTACCAGGAATACTCAGGTGGGGAGCAGTGGCTCCTCCCAGCTTACCACTTCCTGATCCAGGCGAGTCACCATCTCTTCCAGTTTCTGGTGCCCTTTCTTCAGGTCCTCCTCGGTGCGTTTCAGGGCATTGAGCTCGGCCTGCGCGCGGTCCATCTCCTCCTTCATCCGCCACCGCAGCTTGTCACTGACCGCCGAGATCAGGGAGGCACGGATGGTGTCCTCGCTGATGGTGCCATCCCTGCTGGGCCCTGCACGTTCCACAAGCACAACATTAATGCTGGCCTGCACTACAAAGCCAGCTGGAGTAGCAAGCAGCCACGTTGCTCTGTGTACTTCAGCTGTGTGACACTAAAATAAGCTGCTCTCCACAATAACTTCCAGAAGCAGCACAGAGACCACGGTGACATAACATACACTGGGATGGACACAAGTGGGTTTAAGAGTATGCATCCGTTCATTCACTTCGCTATTCCCATATCCACGCTCTTTTTTTATTTTAAAAATGAGGTGGCCATTTCCTCTGAAGTCCATAAATGTTACTAGTCCAAGAGCTTTTAAAGAAGAACAAGAGTTAATGGCTGGACGTATTCAACCACAATTAATGTAACAGCTGGCTCGAGACAATGAATTTACCTATTACAGGTATTAGTTCGGGGTTTGTTTTGGTTTTTTTTTAATTGCCTTGCCTGGCCTTTCCTTTAAACTAGGAAAGACAAAGGGAGAGTTATAGAGACCACCCATGCAGCTCCAGCTGGGATACTCCCAGGAAGAGCATGCAGCCCAGGTTCTCATGGGGAACCACCCTGACACCTGCTGGACAGACAACACAGCCAGGAACACACAAACCAGGAGATTCCTGGAAAGCACTGACAATAACTTTCTGATACAGATGCAGCCAAGGAGGAAAGATGGGCTGCTGGACCTTGTAAAACCAACAAGGAATGTCTGGTTGGAGATGTGAAGGTTGGGGCAGCCTTGGCTACAGTGACCATGAGATCATGGATTTCTCATCCCACAAGTAGAAAGCAGGGCAATGAATAAGACTGCAACCCTGGACTTCCTGAGAGCTAACTTTGGCCTCTTCACAGACCTTCTTGGAAGAATTCCATGGGAATTTACCATAGAGAGGAGAGGGGTCCAAGAGAGCAGGTGAATATTCAAGGATCACTTCCTCCACGCTCAAGAACAGTGCATCCCTATGGGCAAGTGAGCAGAAGGGGCAGGAGATCTGAATATGCTCTTGCAAATCAGCCTTTAAAGGACAATTTCAAGAGTCTGCCACTAACACACTTTTAAAAAGAAAGGTAAGTGCTTTGTGTCTGTCACAAGAAGTGCAATGTGTCTCCAGACCAGGAAACTCAGAGTGCTCTAGCAGACGTGAAGTGGCTACTGGTGATATTTATCACAAACCACTTCAATTATTCTGTGGGAATAACTGGAGGGTCACAGTTTCCCCAGGCTTGTGCCTCACACCTTCTAGATCAGTTAAATTTCAACTGGATTGTAACAACAAAGCAAGAATTACAGCAGCTTTTGTGCCTAAACTTCACAATCGCTATGAATGAAATGCAGAGAGATTTGAAGCTCTATAACTGCAAAGAAAATAAGCAAGAAGACTTTTTACCAGAGTATCTTTTTTATCCAGAAACACAGCTATCAAAATCCTGAAGCTGTTACAGCATTATGCACATCACATTTTCCAGTGCCCTAGATTTCAAAACACAACAGAATGAAAAAAATACTCACCACTGCTGACGTGAATCCTGTATAACTGAAGACTTTTTTTTTTTACTTCTGCTATCAAAACAAGACTGCATAAATTTGTACCTCTTCCCTATGTTTTTTACTCTGTCCCTGTTCACAAAACCTACACCAAGCCATATGGGTGGAGAAATAAAGCTATGCAAAGGAATGAGAGGAACTATGGGAAGAAGCACATCATGCTTACTAATCCACCAAAGCCTTCTAAAATACAGAAAACAGAAATTTTGATCATTACTAATGTGAGCACTTCACATACATATAAGTTGCACCAGAATATATGTACTTTTTTAAAAAATAAGCAAATTACTGAAAAACAAAGAGATGGAATTATTAAAGAACTGGTGCAAAGAGAGCCTTAAGAAAATATAAATGTCCCAACACTTCAGCTGATTTACAGTTGTGGCCTAAAAAATTCACCCTGTTTCAAGTAAAAAAGGTAATTTGCAAAATTTGGTTAACTTTTACAGCCAGCAACAGAAGTTGTCAAATAGCACCATATACACAAACCCAGGAATGCTTCTCATGAAAAGGAGAAAAGAACAACAGCACGTTCTACACTGAGAAGTAAAACTTAAACCAAGTCAGTCAAACTATCTAGGACAGAGTTTATTCACTGTATAGGACTTCCTGATTGAGGCAGACAATTGTTCCCAATCAAAAAGGCCTATTTTCCTTCAAAAAGCAGCATTAGTATGATTTTATTTACTGTTTACTTTACATAATGAATTATACTCTAACACAAAGTCAGAATCAGCCAGAACCAGGAAAATTTATGCTTTCTTTTCCCCTGACATCCCTCATTCTGGGAGTTTTTATGCAGGGCTCACTTTAACAGTAAAGTAGGACAGAGGAAAAAAAATATAAAATCACCATACACCTAACACAATGAAAATTCACACAGAAATGCCACCAGATAGGGAAGAGGTCTTTGAACATAAAAAGCATAATTTTAATACAGCTCAATCAATGTATCTTCTTACAGAGCATGAACCCGTAACATCTTCTGTCACTTCCATAATTAGCCCAGCTTGGGGAAGATTTCATGGCACATGGTCATTAAATCAACAGAACTCTGAAACCTTTAACCTTTACTAGGCAGAGTCTGGTTTCAGAAGTGACCTTACAGAATCATCAAACCAGTAGCTGCATCAGAAAAGTAATTAATGGCAGATGACTGAACAGAAAGGAAAAGCCTAAAGGACTATTTGAAAAACCACTGATTGTGAAAAACTTGAGCTGCTTTGCATGAACATTTCCATTCAATTCAAACTAGGTTCAGTGTAGGAAACATACCACCATCACCCACACAAAACTCTGAAGTTGTAACAACTGATATGCTCCTAAATAAACTATCACAATAAACCACAGCCAAACAAACAAACAAATAAACAAACAAAAAGGAAAGAAACATTTTCAGTTCAAAGGAAAAACCAATACTGGACTGTAAAATACACCAAACAAAACAAACACAACAAAAACACCTCACAATGTTTTAAGTGCAGTGGATGATTAAAGAGATGTGTTTGCATTTCATCTGGCACAAGAGATAAGCCATGTAAACCAGGTGTAGGGCTTTTACCTAGCTGCAGCAAACGAGTCAGAGTAATGTTAAATTGTCACTATGAAACCTGGCATTACAACATTACAACACGGTATCACAGATGATCTAACTCAGGACTGGAAGAGTCTTCTATCTTTGCCAGATACTGCACCTCTATTCATCTTCAGTGGGGATGAAAATGAGGGAAAGAAATTAAATAGAATGTATTTCTATTTTAAATTACTCTTTTTAAATTTTAAATTACTTTAAATCTAAAACACTCTGCTACATAAAGGCAAAACTGGATTTGTTTGAGAAAGACACTGCAGAAAGCCAACTTTCCCTGGAAGGGTTATCAGCTCCCTACAGGAGAGCCAGCGGAGACCATTAATTCTCCAGGACACAAGAGCAGCCCCACAGCACCCAGCACTGTTTGAGTTTGCTTGTGTGGGACAGCAGCTTCCTGGCACTGTGCATGGCAGACTCACATCACCTCAGAGTGGAGGGCACCACTGAAGCAGCCAAGAACTTTCAGAAAAGACTTTCTTAACTGAAAAGGCTGAAAGAATTTGGACACAAAGGACAGGATCAGGCACAAGAAAAATACAACATACAACTTACTGCTGCTTTCAAATTCTGTAGCAACAGAACTCCTCAGATATTTTAGTAAGAGTAAAGTAGAAGCATCTCTCTTCCCCTGCCTTGTCCCCATGTATGTGAAGAAAAATCACAAAATACACACAGTTCTGCAAAGAAAAGACATTCTATGACTCTAACCCAGGCCATTCCATAAATACCTGAGTTCACACATTAGATGAAGGACCTATGGATGCACTTCTAAATTACGGGCTCAAGAGTCTACAAGGGATTGTTGATGTGAACAATGTCCCAGCAGAATCTACACCCTCACCATGTAACTGTGCCAAAAGGACCATCAGCCAGCTGGAAAGTTACTGCTCCAGCTTCCCACTTCACTAGGGGACATTTATCACTGGTTCCCAGTCTTCTACACATCCACTGGAAGTGAGGGGCAGTGTGGAAAGCAAGGGCAGCAGACTGGGAAAAGACACAGGTCAACAGCCTAAATCCTGATGCTGAAGGGAACAAAGGAGGGAGTGACAAGTAGAGATCCGTAAGAAGCAACAGGGAAGAGGCTGGAGAAGAAACTCACTAAAAATGAAGCTCATTCCAAACTGCTACTTTAGTAAGTTACTATTTTGGGAGGAAAAGAAGTATAAATAGAGTCCATTAGATGTTCACAAGATGACAAAGGTATTTTTCTAAACCAGAGCAATGCAGACAATCAGAAGTCACCCACAGTTAAAGGGCAAGGAAAATCCCATGTAGTTACATGCAGTGTTCTTCAAAATATTCCCAAAGCACACACAGTGTATTGCATAAACCCAGGAATTTATCAAATTCCTGACTGAAGGTGAATAAAATGTTTTTTTTCCTCCCTTTGAATAAAATTTAA
Source organism: Leptocoma aspasia (assembly GCA_013399835.1). NCBI lineage: Eukaryota > Metazoa > Chordata > Aves > Passeriformes > Nectariniidae > Leptocoma > Leptocoma aspasia. The sequence continues at coordinate 125,628 of VXAX01002112.1, forward strand.
TTAAAGATCAGTACTTTGGAATTTCAGAGCAAGAACAACACGTTCTTTTTTCCATTTTATTTCTTTACCAGAGTACCAGTTACAGAGAGAAGCTTCACTTCAGAGGAACCCTTTCCAAGGTACTCACCAACAGTGGTGACAGGAGGCTGAGAAGGGTAGTACTGAACACTAGTGGTTGCTGGAAATGGAACACCACCTGGGTAAGGATAGTTTGGGAAGCTGCTTTGACAAAGAAAGATATGCTAATGTTATGCAACTATTAGTAAAATATCATCCACCTAGATCATCGTTATTGCCACCATGTTAAACGTAAATTTACATAATAAAATGTTAAAACTGCAGACCTTTTTCCTGTTCACATTAACATCTTCCACAACTGGTTTTTCTGGTATTATTTAAGACACCATTTTATCTGAAACCCTATCTAGTTATTGCCTGGTCAACATTTGGATAACAAATTCTCTTGAAGCTCTTAGTCTTTCTATATGAAATTCCACAAGTATCCAAAAGAAATTATTCTAGCTACAAACTCCCACACAACAATTTCAAATTAATAATTTTTAATATGAGAAGAGTTAAGAAGATGGCTGATGAACTGCTTTATGTAACGTAAAAATGCAAAAAAGTACAAAATATGGTTGCAAGGTGAAACAAACTCCCCCAGAAATTCTCAGTTTTGCTCTGAAGGATAAAGAAAGCAAAAAATTTGCTCACTGAAACAATAATGAGATGACATGTGACAGTCTACAACACCTTGCTAAAATACATTTGCTGTCAACTAAAACAAGGACACAAGTTAGTCAGTACTAGACTGACAAACACCTGCATGCAGCAGAGTATTAACTATAGTAATAATTAAACAAAGTGGTCCAAAAACCCCTGCAAAATATAAAATAAGCATGTTCCGTCTCTCTTCAGGTAACTGCAAATTTAATAGTTCTTAAAACCTTCCTATTAATTAATAAATTATCAATTTAAAAAATAGTTATTCTATTACTTTTGTACAAACATTAAGAGCACTTTAAACAAACATATTTAGGAGGAAAAATCATGCTGTAAAAACTTTTAAAAAATCCTAGCTTTTCTCCTCTTAAAACATAACACTCCCCACCCCCCCAATCATCACAGGTTTTTACATTTTTAATATTTTTAAAAAATAAAAATGCTCCATATTACACCAAAATCTCATATGCTCCTATCACAAAATCAGGACACAAGGATATTAATAACAAAACCAATTAATTATGATGTAAAAAATATAAGTACAACTAGGAGGTAGTAGTCAACATCTCACTGAGATCTGCAAGTCTTCTTTATTCCTATGCTTTATTCCTAACTATTATATAGAAAAAAAATCTTGGTTGATATTAATAAAAAGCTTTTGAAGCAACTTTGTGTTCTCCAAATTCCCTTAGAGTGCTCTAAGTCCACATTTACACTGGAGTCAAGGTTTGTAGTAACCCAGCAATGTTTTGTTCCATTTTTGACATGCTAATAAAATCTCAACTTTAAGGGGTACCTTTCTTTCTATGTCATGTAAACATATCAAACTCATAAAAATATATGAATGAAGGAAGATAACAGCTGGGAGTTAGGTAATTTCAAAATCTGTCTATCACACCTATATGTGTTTTATTTGCAGCAACACTAAAAAAGCCAAACCTTCCTCCAATTTCGGCTACTGACAAGAATTCAGCCCTCACTGCTAAGAAACCCTGCTAACATGAATAATTATACAACAAATACACCACAAGAAAATGCAATTATGATTAGACACTATTCAGTGAAATTCTCTATCAGGTAAATCACGATAGTTTAAAGGGGCTCTTACCTTGGGTTAGGAGTGCTTGATGGTGGATAGGGAGATATTCCACCTGGAATTCCTGGCACATAGGAAGCTAAATAAAACAAGAATTTTGTGTATTTTTACATTTCAGAAGTTAAAATCCTCAATGTAAAGAAGTTCTTCCTCATATATATATAAAAATAACCCTATTGTTATATTGATTTTTTTCTTAATCATTACACTAAATTAATGACTGCATGGATAAAAATAGGTATTTATTTAAAAATGCACAATAGGTGTACTAAGAAAAAAAAAAAGAATCTGCAGCTAGGGTACTCAGAAAAAAACCCCAAAACATGGTATTAAAGATGACCCACCTGAAGAGTTGTCTCCATTTTTTAATGTAATAGCTGAAAAAAGAATTTAAACTTTCTAGCCAATGATGTCTACTTACTAAATAACAAGTGCATAATTTAAGTTCCTTCAGAGTAGTTGACTAGCTGTTTAATAATCCAACCGTGTCCTTAATGAGTAATTTCTGCTATTCAGAAGTTGTATTTAAAAATTTGTTACATATAAATGTCTAAATGTCACATATAGATGTCTAAATAGTCTTAACAAGTTTAAGATTTTTCTTGAAAAGCTTACAAAATTATGTTTTGGACGTACTTATCCCACATTTCTGGCAATTTTAGGAGTACTTCATCAAATAGCCATTTTTTTAGGAGTGAAGCGATTTCCACCCTTCAGTCCTTTTAAATGATTAAAATTTTTGTCAAAGGACTTTTTTCTTCTTAAACAACGTATCTATAACATGGAAAAACCCAAACACTAAATGTCTGTAAACTAAGGAAAGTCTGATTACACTAGTAAAACTAAGTAGCTATTAATAATTTCAAAACAAAAAATGATTTCAAAATAATTTCAAAATTTTCACTCAAATCACTTCAGCTATGAAGTAATTCGTAGTACTTCAGCTCAATTCAATCCAAAATAGTAATTCACAGCACCTGAGGTTTGAGTGACTACAAGAGCAATCAAATGTGGTTCATTGCAGGCTTGTCCTTCAGGCACAAGTCACAGCCTCTGCTAAAACCCCCCTTACACTGACTCCCACTGCTCCTGGAAAATCAGGACAATCCAACCCTCTGCTGCTCTCACAAGCAGGGTAGCCACAGACAAGCTGAAAAGTCCCAAACACCTGCCTTTAGTCAATTATTCTCAATGGTCCCATTAATGTTTGCTACACATTTTCTCACAGGTTCAGAGCCTAAAACCTTGCTAAAAATGGGTTCTGCTGGAAATGGCAGTGAATAGCACTTCAGCTTTTCAAATGTAACACTGTGATCAAGTAAAAACCATATTTCAGTAGAAAATGGACACAGCCTTAAAAAGCTGCCAAAAGTAAATAACCCCAAATACAGCTCCTGTACCATTAAATTCATGTGGAACTGTTATAACATTATTAAATAAACAACCTCCAGCTAAACTGCTCCCCCTTCCCTACTGTCCCAGTCTTTGACTTGAGGAGGTCTATGCTACTGGGTTTTTTTGCTTTTTTCCACCCAATACAGAGTCTCCTCCTGGAAGAATTTCTAGGATTTTCTCTTTCCCACTTCTTATTTTTCCCCCGCCTACCTATCCTCAGTCTTTAAAATAAGATGCCTCCAGAAGTTGAAATAAATAAATGATTTTAGAAGTCTTGAGGATTTTTGCAAGAAAATAAGAATGGGTACCAATTCAGAACACCAAATCAACAGAGAACATAGAATAAAAAAATCACAAGGCAGGTTTTTTTTTTTAATATTCAGCCAGCAATCTGAAAAAAAAAAAAAGAAAAACAAACCACATAAACAGGAGTGTGGGCATAGGAAACACAGGCTGTAGGCACGCTTGTGCTTATGAAATCAATGGTTGCAGGATACTTAAAAGATGGGTTTATTAGAATGAAAAAAACTCAGATACAAAGTTATTTGAATAAACTCTTTGTAAGTCTGTCTTGGAATGTTGACAGGACACTGGTTGTTTTGAGGGTGTTTGAGTGTGCTCTGGTTTTGTCTGGGTTTTGCTGGGTGTTATAACAAAAACTCGATTTTTCCCCTCCAAAATCCAAAACCCCACATGAATTCTTAGACTCACAGGACCTTTTAAGTTGGAAAAGACCTTTAAGACCATTGAGTCCAAGAAGGTGAAGTACAGCCCAGGTGAATTCATTAGCCAGCAATATAAAAAGTAAAATGCATTATTTGTGGGCAAACTGTGCAGGGCAATGACCCCTTTGAGAGATGAAGATGATGATTTGCAGGAGTGAGCAGGGATGAGCACTTACTGGTTGGTGGGCCTGTAGCCTGGTATGGGGGGTAGCTGGAGGAAGCAGTAGGCCGAGAGAACACTGGAGGCTCCTCTCCAAACACAACAATCATGACCTGGATCAGCTCCAACAAGTCTGACTGCGGCTGGGAGGGAAAGCAAATCACAAGTTGTTCATTTTGCTCTCAAACAGAGAGTTCAACTGACTGCAGCAACAATAGGATGCCAGTCCATCAGCTCTCAACAGCATTCCTTTTCTTTGTGGGTTTCTTAAAATTCTTAAAAAATGTTCTTAAAATGTGTATCTCTATCTGTATATATATGTGCATAGTGAACTTCCTTTCTGGATTCTGTTACACACAGCAAACCCAGTCAGCTTGTACCCAAAACCATACAGCAGAACACACCCAGAATAAACTGGGTAATACATGGTTCCATATCAACTGCAGGACAATAAATGACTAGGTATAAATGTCCAACGATGAATTATAATAATATTTTAAAAAATCTAAATCCACCCCTCAACATGAAAAATACACAGATCCCCAAGTTTTTTAGACATTTCAATTTCATACACCACAGCTTTTGCTCTGATTCAGAATGCCTCAACAGAAAAAATATTCTAACCCACTAAGGAGTGGCACAAACCTCCTTTAATACAGTTAAACCAGGCCTCTCTGTTTATAACTACTTAATATAGACATGATTTCATTTTGCCAAAATAAGAACAAGCATCATGAATGCAGCACCAGACTAAATACCCCAATTCAGAGTTTACTCAGCTCTATAATCCACTTACTCATTGTGACCAACCTCTCAAACAGAAAGAATTCTGTATCAGCTGTACCTTAGATGATCCTCTTGCTTTGTGCAACACCTGACCTGGGCAGTCTTCTTCCACTGTTACTATGCAAGCACTGAACTACCACCCATCCTTAATAAATGCATTCCTGTTAATCACTTTTTACAGAACCATGTATCTTGTATAATTTTTCTAATCTTGTCAACACAGTTTATCTTCTTTACAAGTCCATGTTTTGGCCAAAACTTCTATGAGGCCTGTACTGCTCAATGCCTCTATTGATTGGTAAAGCAAATATATCCACATACATGAGGCTCCAGGAATGTCTGCATAAAGAAGTCCAAATGCTTGCAGAAGTCCATTTTAGTCACAGAGATGTTTTAAGTAAATGTATAATTTCCCTTCTATAAATATTCTTCTTATCTCACAAATCTTCACTTCACTCTCTTGTCAGGGGAGAGAACACCTTATGCTGCACTTGTTTAATCAGACAAGTTTAACTGAAGATGCAATTAATTACATTAATAACCAGAACACAGAATGCAACATCCTAAACTTTAGGACATTCCAAAAACCAAACAGTTGATTTTATTTTAAAAATGGTTTAAGATCTCTAATAAAGACTATGTTTTTTATTGAAAATGATAAAACTACAAGGAATGCAGAATGAGCAGTTTGAGAACTTTAAGTTCCCTATACTTACATATTTCCACTCATGCAGGTAGGGAAGGTATATCTTTCCATTTGCATCAACATGCTTCCCAGTTTTTATTGTCATAGAGCTAGTGGGTTTAACAAAACAAATTGGGGGGTTGAAAGGGTAGGTGTCCAGCAGCCACAAGCAAATTGGGATATTATATGTGTTACCTAGAAAAGATATTTTGAAAGATTTTAGAAGTTATTTCAATTCTTCAACTGTTCTTCTGTATCCAGATTGATAAAAAACTCCTAAACCCAGTAAACTCAACTGTACAAAGTTAGAAGCTGGAGCCAAAATCTACTAATAACAGTCAATGAATCGGTAACACAATGGCCTCAAACTCAAAATCTTTCAGAAGAATTTAACTTTGATTTACAATCATCACTTACCACTAATACACAATCTCATTTGTTCTATAATGCAACATTATAAGACTTTAATTTGAATTATCTTTAGCTGCAGCAAGAAATGGTTTGCAACCCTCATTCAACTGATAAGCCTGAAAAAACGTGCAATGCTGAAAAAAAAAGATATTACAAAAGCTGTATATTTTTTTAGCTTCAGCTAGAAAAGACTGAAGAAGCTAGGCTCAGCACTCATATCTTATCCTGCAGCAAAAATAGAGAACAATTTATTTTAAATATTTTACTTTAGACAAGTAAAGGATTTCAAGAAAAGAATGATCACTGAAGTAGTGAAGTTGAATCAGGACAAATCCAAGTTTTTCATGCAATTTGGGAAAATAATGGTGATGATGATAATTATAATACATGCATACCTCTGTAAGGCACAGGAATGGTTCCACTGAGGCTCATCAACTCCCTGGATGAACCGTCATTAAAAACTGAAAGAGAACAAACAATATTTTAAAAACAAACATACTGGCTATATTAATCTCGGTTCAGGTTATTCCCCATCTCTTTATTGGCATAAGTTACACATGTAAACATAAACTCAGCCTGAAAGGTTCAGCTCTTGCACAATTATGGATTAGCAAATGACTGCCCACAGTCAGGTGACTCCTTATGAGTAACACAACTCTGAGAAATTAATGACTAATCATTGTCAAACTACCTTCTCTACAAATAAAACTGTTTCCTCATTCAGTGACCAAGTAAAATGATGGAACCTTGCAAACTGCAAGTAATGCCAATTGCTGCAAAGGTAATCTGAACTCAAACGTGATTTAAAAAAACAACTGTCATCTGAGGTTTATAAAAGAATTCCTTACGCTTTCTTCAAATAAACAGGTCAGCAAGAATACTGAAAATTCCTGGGCCACAGGCATTTATTACAAAATCAGTAACGGTGATTTAATCAAACAGTAACACACTGAAAAGGAAGAAAGGGTGCTTGACTCTGCCAAATGTTAGTCACAAACTACACAAGAACTCTGACCTAAATTTACTGAGTTGCTGTATTTAGTTTCCTCATACTTTTAATCCAATACGTTATTCTTGGCTGAATGAATCAGCTTCTGTTGAGGAAGCTTTTATCTTCCTAATTCCTCCTGAAAGTTTCTAGCTATAATTCAAATGTGGGCTACTGTGCACAATTATTGTGCTGCTGATGTTCTGCAAAGCCAAGTAGAACATGTTGGGATGTCAATGGGGTATATATTTCATTACTAATATGAACTTGAAAACTGTCTCTATAGCAATGTAACCACTTTCTTGCAGCTGATGTCACTGCTACAAATAATATCGATTATCTGTAAGTGATTCTGTGCTTAGCCTCTTCCAGGCAGCTTAAAGAGCATTAGGGAACACAAATGGCTACAGCTCAAGGATATTTGGAACTGTGATCACCATCTTATGCAAACTTGTGCAGCTATTCCAGCCACAGTCCTTTCACTCCTGTCCTGTTTCTCCAGTCACTGCATGAATTTTTATTTCTGTGACAGCTGCTGGCTTGCAGCTACTCAAGTTAAAACTAATTCATCTTTTACCTGTCCACGTCCCTTGGTATTTCTCAATCCAGATACACAACTTAAAAAGCAAAAGACTTTAAAATTTTCGATGATGTATTAGTAATAAAAGTTAGATCACAGAGGGATCCCACAGGTAACAGTTCAAAACAGGTGACCATAAGCAGGCTGACCTCAGCAGCTATGCTGGCTCACTGTACACTGTGAAAACGTAGATATCATCTTCATTTAACATACTTAATTTAAATTACCTCAGAGACTTAAAAACAGATAACAAACAGTGATTATCACCGCTAATTTACATGACAAAACCCTCATGCCAATTTTCTATATACTTGACTCTGTTTTCTTCATGCCCTTAAGGACTACCAACTACCACAATGATTTCAAATGAAGCATTTCTTCATTGATTTACAGTTCTTCCTACACAGAATTCTAAAAACATCTTTATATGGCAGCAAAGCTGAATTTGTAAGATACCAGCAATCTCAGGACACCAACTGATGACATCAGTGAGTGATCAACTAAAAGTTAAGCTGTGAAAAACGTGACAATTCTTGGCACATTAGATAGTTATTTTCTAAAGTAACCTTACTATATTACTGAGTCTGTGTTTCTAAAGAAGTGTTGATGTCAGAGACAAAAAAGAGAAACTCAAGCTATGTTTTCTGGAGTTAATCTTCTTTTTCCCCCGCACGAAAACTACCAAAGACATCTAACACATCAACAATTCACCAACAAAAATTTTCTCATGCACAGACTAACCATATGAATCCATGACAGGTTTGAGGTCCTTGTACTGAGTAATAACACTGGTTGTCTCCTGTATGGTTAGGTCTCTATACTTATACTGGAAAACAAAAGAGAAAGAAATTATTTCAGAAGCTAAATTTTTAGTATAATTTAATTCAATGTTTTATTTTACCCAACAGACAGCATTTATGAGAATTTGCATCTATACATGGACATTCTTCTCCACTCTTAGTTTGGAATAATAATTTATTTGTCCATATTACTTAAATGACCACTGCCTATATAAATTATACTTTAACAAGACGTTAAGTCTTAACAAGGGTCTAAGCATCAATTGATTTGGGATCAGCTACTGCATCTTCTCTCATGCCCTACCACAACCAAGTGTATCTGAGAAATATGTGTGAATCTTAAAAAACCAGAAAAGTCATCTCCAAACAAATACAGCAATGTTTTGAACATTCCTGATAAACAGCTATCTGGGACCTGAACCACACAGATACATTTCATAGCACTTTTCAAAGCAACACCGTATTAATCAATCAATCACTGATTAGCATTGGCATGTATTTTGTCAGCTAGAAAGCAGACATACCAAGGCACAATACTACCAGCAATAATACTGGTTTTACCCCTTTTATCAGGAGCAGGGAGTAACAGCACAGATGCCCTGTAAACCACAGATACACTACTGCAGAACTGACCAGCCTCAGACCTATAACCCACAGACAGCAAAGAGCCTCATGGGCAACAGAGAGTTGGCTCACCACACAGTGCAGCCCTTTAGCCTTGTGGTCATTCCTCCTCACAGTTACTATTAAAAAGAAAAACCAGCAATGTGGTCCCTTGACATTTTTTTCATTCTAATACAATTTTTAAAAATTGCAATCTTCAGCTGTCTTAAGGAACTCAGGTTCAGCCTTTCACTGAACCATGGTAGGAAGACAAAGGGCCCAGCACAATGAAATGTCTGACATGCAAAGCACACAAATGTTAACAACATCTGAACAAATTAATTCAGACATTATCCAAGAGCAAACTGTGATGCTACAGCTAAAGGTCACCTTGGTCCTGACAAACACTCATGAGCTGTGAAACTTAGAAATTAACTCTTCCTCCTGTCACCTCCAGAGACTGACAAGGATGCTCCTCCCGGGCATGACAAGGTGGATTTACTGAGCAGAGATGAACCCACCACGCCACTCCCCGCAATCTCAGCCTACAGGAAGCACCAGCACCTCGGGTGATGCTGTGACTGATCTTCCTCAAATGACCAAAGACAAAACAGCCACATGGTCTGTCTGAAAAATGCTGGTCTGTGGGACAGAAAGCAACAGCAGGGATTCCTGTGTGCACAGGGAAGCACCAGCACAGAGGTCCATCAGCCTCTGCATGCTGTTCTGGTGGGAGGGCTGCAGCAAAGCATCTCAGCCTCCTCTGTAAAACTGGTGCAGGATTGGGAGTGTGCAGCAGGGCTTGACAGAGAGACAACTTTGTCAACATTTGAATACATTCCTCCCTCCCTCCCCAACACCTGGAAGAAGCAGGAACAGGCATTGCTGGGATATGAAAGAATTTTCACGTACACCAGCCAGAGACTGGTAGCACACACCCACACCACTGCATGTGTCACTACAGGACAAACGACACCTGGTCACCAGCTACTTTTAAAAGGCAGGGGCTTTTCACAGGAACAAACCTTATGGTCCAGGATAGAGCCTCAACAAGATTGGCATAATCACTATTAAGAAGAGAACAGGATTCCACTAACAGAAGCTCCTAAAAAGCACATGGATCATAGAATGGTTTGGGTTGGAAGTGACCTTAAAGATCATCTTGTTCCAAGCCCAAGGCAAGGAACCCTCCCCCTAATCCAGGCTGCTCAGAGCCCCATCCAGCCTGGCCTTGAACACTGCCAGGAATGGGGGCAGCTTCTCCAGGCAACCTGTGCCAGGGCCTCACCATCCCTACAGTACAGTAAGCAGAGTCAGGCTTTACTTCCACTTTTGGTACAAGAATCCCAAGTCAGTTGAGTCAAGACCTGATAAAGCAATGCCTGCCTGCTCAGCAGGCACACTGCCAATCTGGTACACAATGGGGCTGATAAAACACAAATTTGGTTATCAGGGGTGCTTGCAAAAATTAGGCACAACAACTGAACATTAAGCAAGCATTTTCACATCTCCATTAAAACAAAGAAAAATAATATTCTTGCAAACTGTTTTTACACTGAGCGATGATTACTTAGTAGAGAGACAGTTGTATGATTCCAGCTACTGCCACAAGCAAAATTAAATGTTAACTTCAGCTGTTGATTTCTGTACTTAGATCGATTTCCAAGCAATGTCACAGTCTCTTTGGAAAATATAAGATCCTAGTGATTTCTACAAATGTAACTAAAACTGATTAATTTGAATTCTTAATTTCTAGACTTCTTTTTCCTCCTCCATTCTCAGATTGCAAATGCATTCCCCTCATTTTACATACCAGGAAACAGATCACAGGAAGACGAAGCTTTTCAAGATCTGACAGCAGGTAAATACCTGAAGTTAAATTAATTGCATAGGATCCCCCAAACTAGGGCCAAGCTTTTGTTATCTCATACACTGAACTATTCAGTATGGGAAATGTCACTAAACTTCCCTCTCTAGAACAGAAAGTGTAACTGTTTTTGAAAAATAAATATAATGAAATAGCATCTTCATTTTTCATCACCTATAGAAAGTCAGACAGGAGTATAAAATGAACAAGTGTAGGGGAACAAGGACATTGGACTACCTTAAATTCTATTTCTTTTATGGCATCGCAATAATTAATTTAACAAAGACAGGTGTATACAAATACATACATGATGTCATTTGCTGACACTGACTAACTATTCAACACTCATTTTCAAGCTGATAAAAAACTCTGCTTATGACTCCATGCAGGTGAATGTGCCTTTGGTTTTGATCGGACTCTCAGCTACTGTACTTCATTTCAAAACGCTATACATACGATTAAACGCTGCCAAAATAATTCCGAAATCCCCCCGACAAAGCCCTAACTCCCCCTAAGTGCCAGCCTTGGGGGGTTTCATTCCAAGCGCTGGACAAAGCCCAGTTTTCAGCTGAAGAGCGGCACGCGTGGCCCTGCGTGATTCAGTGGTTAATGACTTGCCTTCCACGCGATTTTCCCGTTTCCTTACACAGGGCGATAACCAGACCCACCGCAGCCCGGCCAGCGGTGCCGAGCCCGCCTTCCCCCTCCCGTGACGGGGAGCGCAAACGCCGTGTGTAACCGAGCACGAGCCCCCAGGCCCCGCTGGTGCCCGGCACTGTCCCGGCCCCGCACTCGGGCACGACCATTTTAGGCTCTCCCGACCCAACTCCCCGGAGCCTCCCGGCGCTGGGCCCCGCTGCCGCCCGCCCGCC
>VXAX01002113.1:0-15982 GCA_013399835.1 Leptocoma aspasia
GCCGCGCCGCGCTCCGGCAGCCGCTGCAGCTCCGCCGCCCCGGCACCGCCGCCCCGCCGCCGGTAAGTGCCATGCCTTTGAAACCCAGTCGGCAGCTAAAAGCACCAGTGCCGCGCCTAAGTCGATCGGGATGAAGAGATTGCTCTTAAAATTACATTGAAATTAAAAAATAATAAAAAAGCTACTGCGATGCAGTATCGCAGCAGCGGGGAAGGTCAGATCTGGTTGCCACAGTATGTCAGAATTTTTAAAGGGGTCAGCAGTACTGCTGCTTGTGGTGCGGAGGCTAGGCCTGAGAAACGAATCATAGTTGCAAAGAATAAATTGCTTTCATTGCTGTCAAAAATGCTAAAAATAGTTGTCATAATAATATTTAAGAGAAGTGTATCTGCTGTCATCTGAATCTGACAAGCATGCACAGCCAAATACCTGAGGCATGGTTCTCTTTCTTGCATTATGACACCTGCTTACAAGCAAAGGTTGAATTTGCATTTTCATTTGTATAATGTCTATTTTCCTAATGAATCTAGTGATCTTCTCTATACCGCCTGTTTTGGTTCACACCACTGTGTGTGTGAACTTAGCGTGTGTTAGGAGTGTTTAATAATGAGCTATAGAGTACTTGCACTCTATTTCTTCCAAATAAAGTCAAACTAGAAGGTGCAATCCACATAATAGCAGGCATTCAGTCTACAGGACCAAACTGGAATTAGTCCAGTATTGAAACCTGAAGCAGGTACAGTGTGGAGCAGGTCTTCAGCACCAGCTCGGTTCTGTACATCTTCTTCTACTGCATTGCTCTTTTTGATAATGTAAGTATAGGTGAGATTGCCATGGAATCTTTTAAAAATCAAGTTTTACAGTTTTCTAAAATAGAGAATGCTTTAAAAAAAATACTCCCATGACTTACATTGCAATTTAAAAAAGAGAAAAAGACATATGGGACTTTATTGTACCCCCATTGTTATTACAAGGTAATTATTTGCCATTGGAAATATTGCTATACCTACTTGGCTACAAGATCCAGCTGCACATAAGAAATCAAGACAGAATATGTTGTAAACCTGTAATACTGAAAATAAGTGAGGCAACATCTCCAGCAGGCTTTCAAGAGTTGGCAGTGGTCCAAGGCACTCGGTCAGGCAGCCAGGTTTACCTAAGTGCTAAGCATCAACAATATGCAGGTGATAACTACAGAGGTACTGAAAAACAGAGTTTTCTCTTTCATACCCTGAAGTTGCACACTCAGTGCTTTTGTTGAAGGTATCAGTGGTCAGTTACATAGGTATAAACAGTTGGGCAGCAGCTAAATACATCTGCCCATTTCCAACTTTTAGTCCATACTGCAAAAATGGAGTATTGATTTTTCCAATTTCTTTCCCTGCTTCTTTTACACTCTTAAAAAAAAAAAAATTTGGTTGTATTGCTGCCTGTACAAAAAAAAAGCTTCAAAGTAAAGAAAAAGAAAGCTGACACTGCAAGCTATGGCATGACACTAAATTCCTTTTTTTATTTTCAGAATCAAATAATACAGATAGAAGAAGAACAAAGGGAGAAGTTAACTAACACCATGAAGTTACTCATCTTCCTCACAATAACCTTGGGCGCACTTGTCACGGGACTAGAGTCTGTAAGTTTTAAGTATATCAAAAGCCTATTCTTATTTCATGGAGAAAGGCATACACAGCCTGTAAAGCAGAGGGAGTTCTGTCTTTGAAGGACAGAACAAGAATACATTGTTGAATAAAATTTCTGGCTTTCATTCTATGGCACAAATGTGAAGCAACCAAGGTCACCAAAATGATAGGGGCAGTTGATGAATGTTGCATCTTTGCTGCACTGCTTGGTGGAGAGGGTGAAGTTTCCTTCCCTGTTTTAGGTACAGTGACCATTAAGAGCTGCTTATGTTCTTACAGCATAAATAATTGCAGCATTGACCTGATGCAGTGGCACAGCTCAGTGGGGCTTTTCTGATCCTGGGTTTTTTGGGGTTTTTTTGGCGATTTTTGTTTGCATGACTTGGGATTGGTTTTCCTTCCCCATTCTGCTTTGCTTGATTAGAGCTCCACTTGTCATTCATATCCAGATTCCACAAAGCAGGTTCAGCAGGTAGCTATGTGCAAAAAACTAAACTGTTGAAGGTATACAGTAGGGAAAAGATGATCAAACCACATAAAAGGAGCTGCCTCCTTAAAAATCCTTTTTTTCTTTTCCTGTAGATTTATAGCTGGAAGTACTACAAGCTATATAAACGCAGATCAGAACACAAGGGTAAGCATCTGCCTGTTCTGTTGGAACCTAAAAAGAACTTATTATCCTATGCTTATACAAGAAGAAAGACCCTTAATGATACTGACACACCTAAAACTTAATTTTCAATTACATTTCACCTCTGCATTCAAATGTTTTGCCTATAATTAGTGATGTCTTTTACTTACAGAATGCTCTTGTTTGAATGGAGGAACATGCATTACCTATTACCTCTTTAGTGGAATTGGTCGTTGCATATGCCCAGATGGATACACTGGGATTCACTGTGAACTAGGTAGAGTATCTGTCTTCCTTAATGCTAACTAAATTGATGGGAAAGGTCTAAAAGATAGTCAAAGAATTCATATGAAATGCCAAGTGAAAGCATTACCCAGAAACATGACTGGATAGCCTTTAACAGTTTATGCTAACAGACTAAATGAGGAGAAGCAATTAAATGTTGGTGCAAACTCAGGATCTCTAATTTTTTTTGTCCCTGCCTCCTCACTAAGGTTGCTTACCTCAACCTTACTTTTAGTTTGGGGTGGAAAAATGAACTAGTCTCCTACCCACTACTAGTGGGTAGTCAGAAGCAGAGGAACTTATTAGATTGCGAAGTTTACTTAAACTGTTAAAGAATTAATATGCACGCTTTAAATTGTAAGATACTTGATGCTCAAAATCCATACAGAGCAAATTTAATAACAATATCTAGTCAGTCTGGATTTTGCATCTGTTTTTGAGTGTAATGCAAGAACTTTTTTCCTCATTAGAAGGATTTGTCTATGTCTGTCACAGAACAATTATGAACAAAAACATGCTGCTAATAAAATATTTATTTTCTCAGACACTGACAGCACATGCTATACTGAAAATGGGGAGGACTACAGAGGGATGGCAACAGAAGACAAATGTCTGCCATGGAACTTGCCCTCACTAATCAGGAGGGGTCGTTACCATGCTTACTCAGAGAATGCTTTGCAGCTTGGGCTGGGTAAACACAGCTACTGCAGGTAAGAAAAGCATCACTCTTCTTTTGATAACTTCTATTATCACAGCCCCAGAGGTGCTTCACTGAGAAACATGTGTTTAAAAAATAACATTACGGAGCTGAATTATTGACTGAAAATATTTGGAATGTGACTTTCTGAAGCATTATTTTCCCTGTCATATCTTGCAACAAAATATTTTGGTTTTTTCCAGAACACCTGGAATTTTAAGATACTATGACTTTTTAAAATTGTCTTCATGAAAAGAACACTCTTTATCTTTTAGAAACCCAAATGGAAGGAGCAGGCCCTGGTGTTACACCAAAAGGGGATCTGCCGTTCAAGAAACACCTTGCAACATAGAGAAGTGTGGTAAGTAATACTAGTTTCAACACAATTGGGGTTTTGTTTGGGTTTTTTAAATTTTATTTTTAAGAGCACAAGTTTGGAGTTTATTTGTAAGAACATCTGAACAAAATTTCACAGGGCCTGCATGTGGTCAAAGGAGCATCAGCAAGAACTTCAAGATTGTTGGTGGAAGGCAGGCAGAGGTTGAGTCTCAGCCTTGGATAGCTGGCATCTTCCAAACCATAAGGGGCATGGACCACTTCCTGTGCGGTGGCAGCCTCATCGACCCTTGCTGGGTGCTCACTGCAGCGCACTGCTTCCACACAACGTAAGTTTCCAGTTCCATGGGATTCTGATTTGACACTTCTTCAACTGATTCCTTGGTGCAATGCTCCCTGAGGAAGCAACCCTTTGGAATGCACCACAGTAAGAATGTTCCTTTGATTGAGCAAAACAAGAGCAGCAAAAGAAACATTAAGCCTCTGGGAGCCCACATCTAGCAGAATGAGCTAGCAAGATGTGGACAGTTGGGTGGGATGCAATTTAAACAATTCAGTGTATGTGGTGCCAGGATTTCATTTTTACCTTAACCCTTCCTCAACCTAATAATTGTTATAATTGTGATGAGCTGTGTAATAGGTCTATGGGTGTTTTTTGTTGACTTTTCTGTGGAAAGCTGATCCTTTTGGCATACTGCAGATGATTCTTAAGGCCAACGCCTTTCATTAGTAGCAATTAGTTAGGCATGTTTCAAAATGTCTGAATATCTATCTTAATCCCTTCAACTGGAAAATTAGGATGCTTTCCTTTAGAAAATTGGATCAACTTTCAAAGTGGACTAAATTTTACTTTTTCTTATCAGCATTAAAATAAATATGAAACAGAACTGGGACTGGATCTCAGCTGTTGGCCTTACTCCCAGAAATCAGAAGTCTTCATCAATCTCTCTACTCTCACTCAGGTCAAGAGGACCAATAAACAAATCTGTCTACAAAGTCTTCCTTGGAAAGTCCATACTGAATGTTACTGATGATAAAGAACAAGTATTCATGGTTGATGAGATCATCTCGCACCCTGACTTTACAGATGACACAGGTGGCAATGAGAACGATATTGGTAAGTGTCATCTTGATATAAGCTTTTAATACACTGGGATAGGTGAAGGCTGCATAATTGTAGCATACATCTAAAAGAAGTAGAACCAGAAATGGGAAGGAGGGGAACAACAGGAAGGGCCTGAAAACTAGGCCTGTGCTGACAGTTTTTGCACTTGTATAAGTTGTGGTATATATTGGATGCATTACCTGGCAGGCAGTCTCTGGACCTGTGGAAGACATGGCTTTTCCATAAGCACTGGTGGCAGCATTGCATTTCTGCCATTTTATTATGTGTCTAAAGATCAGACTGTACGTATAGTAAAAGATGAAAAAATGCATGCACAGTAGGTTTCATCATATAGCATGGGAATGCCATATCAGCCACCTAATTAGCTAAAGGTTATCCTGAATTAATTCAGACTTTCATAATAGTTTGGGTTTCACAGGTCTATTCCTAAAGCAACCACATCAGAGATGGGTTATTGCAACTCAAACAGAACAGACTTGCCACTCTTGCACGTGACATTTAGAACTCTACCACCTCTTCCAGATTCCTTCTGCTGCTGCTAAAGTAAAGAAAATCCAAGAATATCTTTGTAAGCCCTTCAGGGTAGTGGGTGCCACCCTCTACAGGCAGTCAGAAAACTCATGTTTTACAGCATCTAAAGATACTCTTGCAGAAGACTTTGGCCTGAGCTATCAGCCCCTATCCTTTGAGGAAGCAAGTTTAAGTTGGAACATTTGTCCATTTTAGTGTTGGGAGACTAATGCGGTTGTTATTAAGTAATGACTCATTCCAAAAGCAATGAGAGGGGAGCTGTGTGTAACCAAAACTAAATATAATTGCAACTATTCCCATTAACTGTACCAAATACTTCTATTGTCAGAACTTGAGGTTAAAAACTTGCTTTACGAGTCTAACTATATCTTTTCTGACTTGGTTCATAGCTTTGATAAGGATAAGGACGACTTCTGGACAGTGTGCAGTAGAATCCAAGTATGTCAGAACAGTTTGCTTGCCAGAGAGGAACCTTTACCTAAAAGATAATACCCACTGTGAAATAGCTGGCTATGGAAAACAAGATTTTTGTAAGTGAATGACTTCTCTTCCCAAAGTTGGTCTTCCACAATGGTGGGAATCTGATGATTTTTTACACCATGATCTGTGAAGTATTAAAAAAAGATTCCTTTCTATTGTATATATTTCTTGTGCATCTCTTGAAGATGACCTTTGCTGTCATCTTCTCTAGTTGTCTGTGGCATTTCCTATCTGATGCTTCTTTTGCTTGTCAACCATACAAAGTAAGCCAAGATGTAAACTAAAATTTTTATCCTTCTGGATGTGATGAGGAGCAAAAAAAATTAAAGCTGTGTGGGAGAATTAGCAAAGGATTGCATTTGTGCAAAATGTCCATGAAAAATTATTGAACTTGTTCTCTCTAAAAACTAAAGTTTATATTTTGTATTTGGAGCATTTGTTTTTATCTTTGAAACTTATTTATGAACAGTAAAAGCAAACCAATACTGCACAAGGTGGAAGTAAAAACCTCAATGGAGTGGAGAATTGGAATGGTTATGCTAATTTAAGTGCAGAAATGGTGTTATGGGGGGTTTCTTGCTGCTTTTTGTTTCTTGGAGGGTGAAAATAATGAAATACTTTTTTTTGCAGATGACATCTTCTATGCTCAAAGACTGATGTCAGCCACTGTGAACTTAATATCACAGAGAAAATGCAAATATGAATACTATGACAATATTAGAGTTACTGACAACATGGTCTGTGCTGGGGATCCCACGTGGCAGATTGATGCCTGCAAGGTAAAATTAGTTTGGTCTATTTTCTAAATAATTTCAAATGTGCATGTACACTACTATATGGATCAGTTGGCAGCATCTTATAATTCTACCAGTCTCTAATGTAACGGGAAGTTACTATGTCAAGTGGAGCTGACCTGTTATGTGCCCAAATATCTGGAATAAAGTTAGAACCAGAGTTAGGTTTTACCTGCTCCAGGCCTTCCTTTGGAGGTGCAAGATGTGTAATATCTTAGCTACTGCTTTTCCTCAAGGCCTTATTTTCAATCTCTTCAAGCAATAGCTGATAGATATCTATCAGAGCTATATAGCAACTGTTCTAATCTCAGCTTGCACACTAACTGTAGCTTTGCAAGGGTAGATTACAGGGGACACTGAGCTCCTCCAGGTTCCTCAAAACTACATTTATTTCTGTGCACCTTACTGGGCAGAGTGGCCTTAGGAGCCACTGAAAGGAACAAGCATCCTCAAGTGTAAAAGTACCTTATGCACAGGGAGACAGTTGATTTTGTGATGAAGCATTGGGTATGTTGGTCTAGACCTTGTCTAATATCTGTGCTTATAAACTTAGGATGGGGATGGAGGGTTGTTTTCCAAGGTAACTATTCTCCTGGTATCCTGATGGGGGAACTAGAGAACTCCTCAGCTTTAGAGACTGCTCAAGTCACAGCAGGTGCCAAACCTTCTGTTCCATCTAAACAATGTTCTCAAAGATCAAAGCTTTAGCTCATAGGCCCTTACTAGCTTGCTTTACTCTAGAAAAACAATCACAGGCTCCATCTGCAGAAAATGACCTAATATGTTCTCTTTCTGTTGTCAGGGAGATTCCGGTGGCCCCATGGTCTGTGAGCACAATGGCAGGATGATGGTTTATGGGATTGTCAGCTGGGGAGATGGCTGTGCAAAGGAAAACAAGCCTGGTGTTTACACCAGAGTTACTCAATACCTTAACTGGATTGACTCCAGCATGAATGGGTTAGCTGCCAAGAGTCGTTTTCTTCCTGAACCAAAGTGACCTATTTCCTACAGCTGGACTGAAATGAACAAATTTCAGCCTATACTGACATCAGGACAGTGAAGACCTGAATGTCATAAGAGGCTTTCATTTTGAATGCTTGTGTGGTCAGTCACTCACATCAGTGTTCCTGAGGCATGAGGCAGAGAGATGGTTGATATATGATCTTACTACTCTGAATTACCTGGAAACCTTTCAGTGGGAAGCTAAAATATTTAACATTTAAATGAGTATTCCCACGCATGATACTATGCATAGCAGGTTAGCTGTCTACTTCATTTATGAACCAGCATTTGCTCTGGAAATATTGATACAATTTCAACTTATTTAACTCAAGTATTCATTTTATACATGACCTGAGTTTAAGATCTCCCCTCGTTGTAATGAATAATACTAAGTCTCAAGTCCCACAAACCTAACCTGTTTAAGACCAGTACTGAGAGAGTGATCAGACTTGGCATCAAAAAGTTGGGGGAAAAAAAAGTAGTATCTGAGTCAACATTACAAACTCGTAATGTATTTCACTTAAGAGCTGTGCTGCAAGAAGGCAAATTGAAAAGTTGCTGGACTTCCAGGTTGCATGTGAAGGTGTCTGGGTCCCCTGGAAAGTCTGATTATGCAACCTCTCTACATGTACCTATGCAGCCCAGAGAAGATTTAAGGACTTGAAAATTGTCAAATGCTGTAGGCATCAAAAGTCACAAATGTATTGCCATTCATTTAACTGATACTATATGGAAGTGATTTTTTTTTTCTCTCCAAGACTTATTCTGGGTTTATTTTTAAACTTGTCTTTGTTTTGTAGATTTGAATTATTTGTATGAGGGCTGGAACCTCAAGCTTTATTTAAATTATTTTTACTGTGTTTAACTTATTGTTTGTATTATGGATGTTATATATCATTAAAAAAACCTTCTTCTTACGTGTTTGTTTCGCCTCTCTGGAAAAGACAAGGGTATGACTCAAAAGAGAATTAAGTTCTAATCTGACTGTAATCTTCCTTAGTAAAACATGAATATTTGAACTTCCTGAATAGTGAACTATTTGATATGCATAGCTAAATTCTCTTTTTCTAAAAAGCACAGGGGTGTTTGTGAAAAGGATACTGCAGCTATAGCTTCATGCAGTCTGGGTACATGAACCTTGCACACTGGTGATGGAATGATAGGAAGAACAACAAGCTTGATGAAGTCTGGTCCTTGAGACTCAAGACTGAGCTAGGTGACATCTCCACTCTTTGCAGTGCTGTTAAGTCATGTGTCCTTACACTGCAGTCCCCTTTCCATAAAAGGGGAGGGACAGTACTTCCCTTTTCCCACAGCTCTGCCTGGCTCTGAGTTGTCAGGAGCAGGAGTTGACAACTGTGTGACTGTACTGTGATTAATGCCCTGACAGCCCAGTGGTGGACAGACACCAAGCACTACTGAAGCATGAAATCATTACTGCCAGTGCTGGATTGCAGACTGTTTAGGCAATGCAATTTGTGGTTGGGATCTGCAAACAAATTTATTAGCAGAGTTAACCACTGCATGTGGTAGAGTTATTGGGGGCAAGTTTGTAGACTCCTGATTAAAGTTAGTGCAGGGAGTTGGCTACAATTGCATTGTTTCTGTAGAATGAGTTAGACATGTAAGACATGGGGAGGCTGTGAGAACAAAAGCACCTCTTCACTGCTTCTTTTGACAGCAACTACCGGGACTGCTTGAGCAGTGCTGACAGAGAATACTTCTTGCCCAAAGTAAGCAATGGTAATACAGTTTTAGACAAAAATACACTAGGTTTTAAGCATGTCTTTTGGCATGCTACAAATTTCTTACTTCAGTATTCTACTTTAATACTTATCAAAATACTTAAATCTGTGAATCTTCAACAGGTAGAGAATATAAATAGCTTCACAGCCATTGCACATGACTTTCATTGCAATTAACAGCACATGTGTCACCAATTTCTCTAGGCTTTTTCTATGTAGAGATATAATTTAAATTTCAACTTGTTTCCATCATTATGAATAAAAGTGAGAATGAAAAATGAGTGATAAAACTTGCATTTAGGTCTCCTTCAGTCTGAAGTCTAGGAAACTCTATGCAATGTATAAATGAAGACAGGATCTTGAAAGTAGAGAGCATTTAGATGCTGTTTGGGTGTGGAATCTTAATTGTTCTTTAGTTAATACTGGATAAGTTATTCCAACAAAAATTAAACCTTTAGACAAACACACTATACATACCTCTACTCTGGCTTCTATACCATTTTATATAGTCTCTTTCAATGTTCTCTGCATGATTTTGGCCCCACAGTTACAGTATCAGCTGCTTGGCTAGTTAACAGAGCCTGGAAAAATGAAGGGAAAAGATGAGAGCATAGTTTTGCTAAACTTCCTCTTCCTGCAACAGGATCACAGCAAATATTCTCTTTCTGTGTTACAGAGAGTGAGCAGGTGTTGATCCAGGCTGAAGTGCTGGTGAAGATGGGAACAGCCTAGAGAACGGTGCATAGAGGTTGGCAAACACCCCTGCAGAATGACAAGAGCATGACTAGAGAAAGAATGTTTTTAGAAGATATTAGATATCTGCTGGGTACAAACATACATGCAAGACAAAATTTGATATAATGAGCCTACTCTTAGTTAATATGGTTCATTGATTTCAGGTATTTGCTGGCAAGAGAGAGGAGCAGAATAGGAGTACAGCAAGTATTTAGAAACAGCTCATAGGTGGGCATCAGCCCAAGTGAAGAGATCATACTTCAGAAGCCTTAGAAGCATGACTAGCATGATCTCAAGTTCCTACTTATCTTCAATCCTTCCACAGCAGAAATTTATCAAATAAAGAGGACAAAGCAGTATCTGATGCGTCCAGAGCACATAGGAAAGCTTGTTTAACCTTTCAGCTCTTAGAAGGAAGTGATGCGTCCTGAATGAACAGACCACTTGACCTTATATAGCTGAAGCTTTCTTCATGAAGTGAAACTAAAATGTGACTCAAAGCACTTAAAAATAAATTCTGTTTTAAATGAACCAAGGGATGAGGAAATGTAATACATCACCTATTTGTTACACCACGTCCATGTGGAATTGTATGCATGAGAGGATTTTGTTTGTGCATATTGAAACCTGAACTAAAAACCCAACATGACTATTTGGGTTTCACTAAGCCTTTGGCTCACTTCTGACACCTAACCAGAGCTCTTGTTTTAGGCCTAATGAGAACAGAATTTATCCATAAAAAGAGAATGAAATCTATCTGCATCCATCAGTCTTGTAATTTCAAGTTTCAGATATCTCCATCTTAAGTTGAAGTAAAAATGTGACATATTTGAAACACTACATATTCATTGAAGAAAAAATCTGGGTTCAAACTTGGTCTGGCATAACCTTTTCAAATCCATCACATCTCGTGCAATATACAAGTGGATAATCTGAACAGAATTTGGGTTCTGCTGTTTAACCTTTTGGCAAGTGAATGAAATGGAACCATGAGAAATGGAAATGCATGAATTTGAAGGAACAAGGACTATGTACTTAATGAACAGCAAAATGAGATGAAGACCCAAAAGTCAAGCATGAAAACACATGCAGACCCACATGAGCAGTATGCTCAGTTCCTGTGTGCAGTTCCATAGCTACAGACAACAAGTTGACTCATTCAGATTTAGGCAGCATCTGCCTGGTAGGATAAACTAATGATCTTCGAAGCTGGAAAGGGCTGTGGGAATACCAGCATCCAAACAGAATCCAGAGTGAATGCAGAATCCAGGAGTGAATCCAGTGTCATTGAAAATGAACAAGATAACAAAAACAAACAGGAATAACCAAATGAACAGAAGTAGACGAGTGATCACTCTGACTTAAAACAGATCCAGAAGGCATTGCAGACCACAGGCTGGATTTAAGCCAACAGTGCTGAGTAAAAAACTGTAAACATACTGACATATACTTCAGAACACAGTTTGTAAACCTCAGGACAAGGCAAACACTCAGCTGTGTTTTGTTCTGAATGTCATTCTTCTTGATGAGAAGACAACAGTAATCAGTGGTCCAGAACATGATAAGGGGAAAAGACTGAAAACCTTTAGTTTATTTTCTCCAGAGAAGCAAAATCTACAAGGGCCATTTTCTTCAAAAGGGAAAAGGCTGAAGCAGAGAAGGAAATAAACTGTTCTCTGCGTCTTCCGGAGATGTAGTGAAAAGCAATAGTCTTGATTGCAGGAAGGGAAACTGAACTGAAATATTATGAAATTACTCTACTAGTAAGAGTAGTGAAGCATTAAATAAATGGAATTGAGTGGTGTTGAGCCTCATCCACTGGAATTTTTCCAGAAAAATTTAAACAGAAATAAAATAGTTGGTTTGGGCTCTTGCAATACAATTGAAAGGTATTTTGAGAAATCATCTAACCTCAGGTTCCCTGCTTTCTTATGAAATCAATGAACATGCTCAGTGACTGAGATGACTTGAGAACACAGATATTGCAGGGAAATTTAGAAATAATATTACACAATTTACCCATCTTTTTAAAAAGTGGCTCTAAGAAATGGGTCCTATGAGAGAAAATAGTCTGGATTTCTGAATTAACAATTAAAGACAAACCTCTTAATGGTAGACTAATAACTATACAGAGTTTTGAGCAAACCTTTCAATGACTCTTAACAAAATAATATTCCAGAAAGGACTAGAATGAAATTAATTGTTTCTATGTCCCACTGGACAAAATAATGTCAATGAATAACATGTGCAACTGGCAAGAGAGTAAAATTATTATCCCCCATTGGATAGTGGAAATGTTATTTTTTCTACTGAGTAACTGAAAAATTGTTTGTATGTAATGCTAGGACTTGGCATCATACACATGAATTACCTCAGTATGCTTTGAGCTAGAGGCCTCTGGGTGTGTGATAAAACCTCCCAAAGTTCAGTGTTATTGTAAGAGGCAATCACGAAAGAAGATGAAAATTACAGGCAACCACAAGACTTTGCTAGTCACAGACATGCATTTTGGGATTTGGTGCCTGTTTGGTGACAGTACAATGCCAGAAAACCAGATGGACACATTTACACATCCACAGTTTCACATTTATTAGAAATGAACCTGCTAGCCACAGCTGGGATGTTCCAAGTGCAGTAAATTCATAATATCAACAGTAGTAGTTAAGAATTACTGACCACTAATTCTTTCCTAAATTTTCTTGCCTTGTGGCACAGAACTTTAGCCTAAGTTAAAACAAAGCAGCCCCAAGTGACATAAACCAGAACATCACTACAGCTGTTGAAATTGCAGCTGTTCCATGAAGATCACAGCATGTACTTGGCATTACTACAGCATGTTAGCACCCATGATAAAAAAATCTTCACTGATGTTCCAACTCCTTCATCTTCAAATGCACCTGCAAAGTCTGACACATTGCAAATTTGTGTGGTTGGATAATATTTTTATTTTTAAACATGCTGATGTGCTATGTTAACAGCAGCCCCAGCCACATGAAGGACTGCCTTAAACAGTTGCCTGTGACCATTTCAGTCAAGTTTTGTCTAGAACTTGCTAGACTGTACCTGAGCCAACATTGCAGGCCAGCAAGGGAGTTTAAGTAGCTGCCATTCAAAACTGAATAGATTTATCTCAGAAATTATTTTCTTAGACACCTTGCCTTTGGGGTCAGGTGTATTTGATTAAAGACATCACATTCTATGTATCCTCTTAAAGAACAAGCAATTGCTAATTTAATTGCAAATTAGTCATACATAGATAAAATAGAAATATTTTTCTAGGACAACCCAGTTCCATCTAAAATAACTGCAAATAGGTTTGTCTTACATATTAAATCTTTTGCCCTCTAAGAGCACTCTGTCTTACATTAACTGTATCTTCTATTTACAATGGGCTTGTTTTAATACACCCGGCATCAAGAGGTCTTTTGTTTATTACCTGGAGAGACAAATCAGAGAATTTTTTTACATTCTGTAGCTGAAAGCAGACCACAGAAATGTTTTCTGATGGTCAACTTGACTCAGCCTTAAAACTACATTAAAGGGATTTTAAAACATTCAGAGGGAAAATTATATCAGCCACAAGCTTTACTCTTAAAAATTTGGAACAGTTTTCATTTTTGCAGTCCTATTCTAGACATAAAAACACACAGATGTCCTCCTCAAGCATGAAAACAATCATATGGCCAGGAAAAACACTGTTCAGAGGCAATAGAGCTGTCAAACATACAAGATGATAAGTGGTGGAAGAAGATAAAGAAACAGTGGATTTCAGCCTCCCAAGGATGCTAGTTTGTTTATGAGTGCTTTGAACTGCAAAGCTTAAAAACAAAGTTTGTCACCTGACTGTGATCTACATCAGCAGGCATTTATATCAACAAACCATCAATAATAAAAAAAAGATGCATTATTAATACATTGAAAATGCCAGGACACAGCAATGTTTAAAGAACTCTCTGCAACCAGATACAGAATCTCAATGAAAATATGCCAGACTGGAGGGCCAGACTATACATACCTGTGCTGGCACTTCCACTGACAGACTCTGTGTCAGTAAATAAAGAGACAAGTATACAGGTATAATGAAATATTACAGTTTTCATTACATTAGTTTAAATAAGTTAATTATCTTTGCCTGATGGGACAATTTCACAGCTACAAATACTGTGGTAACAAGGTTCAAATTTCACAAATACCAGAGATTTTCTGCTATGCTTTTCCTATTAAACATTCATGTCATGGGCTTTTATATATATGTAATGTATTTTACTGACTTAATCCCAAAGAATCCCACAAATCTCCAGCATCTGAGCTCCTGCATCCAACATGCATGAAAAAATAGCTATATCTGCTGGTATATTCTAGTTTCTATAGGGACAATCAAGATTAGATACTATTTAATTATTGGGTTTTCTTTGTCTGGTATCTGTTAAACTTGCCTGGACACTACCATTAACATTATAGTCTCCAGGCTCTTCCAATGGCAAGGGGCATTTCTGTAGGAGCCTTCTCTCACAGAAGGTTACCAGTAACCCAACCATGTTATTGGTATCACTGCCCAGGAGCCAATGGCTAATTATTACTAATAACAAACCCACTGCCAACAGAGCTTTTAGTCTTGTATTTTTAGTAACAGAATCTTGGTATGGAAACAAAGATATATCAAGACAGAGTTGATACATTATGCTTTACAGAAAAGAAATGTAAATGTCTTCAGCTCAAAGATATAGGTAATCAGATCAATTTGGAGACTTGTGAGCTAATAGAAAAATAATGTTTTAAAGGGACAATGTAAATACAGCACTGACAAGCACACCTTTAATACTGAATGATCTACAAAAGTGATTGAATTCTTATCTCCAGATTTAGTACTATGTGTTTGGGCCAGCCTCATCTCTCATTTTACATGAAATAATCTCACACCTACAGCAGACAAGACAGTTTCCCTGATTTAAATCCTATTCTTCTCTACTAAAACTTTTATGAACATCTGCAGAAAGATTAAGTTGTCTTTTATTGGTTGGTCTAGACTCCAGCTTTGATGGTTGCCGCACTTGGTGTTGTTCAAATCCACGAGTGCCTAAGGCGGGCAGCGAGGCGCGAGCACCTCCATCCCTCTCCCGGCAGCCGAGGTACAGACCTGCCGCTAGATGGGGGAGCAGCCTCGGAAAAGGAGACGCTGTCGCTCGCAGCCAATGCACAGGCAATTCATCGAGCGCGTAAATCACAGTGAAGTGGTTTTATTTATAGCATAACCTTTGCCCCCCTTCCACCCCAGTACTTATAAAAAGGTAAGCATAGGACAAACAGTAGTTACTCAGCCATTTACGTCTATAACTCGTCACTTCTAACTATCATCCTGCCAGACAAGTCTGTGATTCCTTACTGACATTTATAATCCTGCATTTTCCTGATCTATCTAGACTTCAGGTAATGCTAGCACCCTTCACAGCAGCAGAATGGCCAGAACGCTGTCCTTATGAGAACCCCTTGCCACAACAAAGACCGTTACTTCGTGAACAAAACATAAACAAACAAAGGGGAAAAAACCAAACAAACCAAAACCCAAAAAAACCCAACAACCAAAACCAAACAAAAGTAAGTTATTTCATATCACGTTCACAGCAAGTCGTGGAAGGTATGGAAACAGAGGGAAAAGTGTTTAAGAAGAATCTGCAAAAGCACCACATAACAATTTTCCTCCAACAAAGCACGAGTTCGACTGAAACAGCACAGGCAAAGATAATCTAGCACACAAAGCACAAGCAAACGCGGCAATACTAAATCTTACCTAAGAAGAGTAACAGTTATAATTGTGTTGAGTGGGAGCGCTGACAGTGATCCTCCCTGAGCCGCTCTAAAGCGCTGGATCATTAAAACGTGCCCACCAGCTGCTGCCGCGGGAGAGCATTTGCTGGGAGCATCTCCGGCCGCGTCCGCGCTGCCGGCTCCGCTGGGGGTGCCCGCGCCTCGCAGCGGCGGGATG
>VXAX01002113.1:16203-57075 GCA_013399835.1 Leptocoma aspasia
GGCGGGATGGAGGCGGCGGGATGGGGACGGCGGGATGGGGATGGCGGGAAGGGGACGGCGGGGACAGGACATCGGGTTCGGGACGGCGGGATCGGGGCGGCCGTTGGCCGGGACGGCGGAGGCAGGAAGCCCCCGGCCAGCGGGGCGTGCGAGCACAGAGCCGGGCGGCCCAGGCTGCGGCAGCCGTGCGTGCTGTCATACAAACGCCGTGGAGAGGGGATGGTGCCTGCCCCAAGGGACAGCCCGGGCACCCGCAGTGGTGCGAGGCTGTAACCCCCGCTTACGAAAGTACCGATTCCTATATTGCTATAAGAATTCTAACTTCAGGCCGTGTGGCCACGGAACCAACTCGCTGCTCTGGTCTGAGAGATGCTGACTCTTCTCCAGACCGCTTCTGTCACTTGCTACACACAGAGACAAGTACTTTGCTGTCCCCGAGTTAGAACAACACAGTGCAATTTGCTTTGAATTGGTTTAACCTCTTGGATTTTGGACGTTTGAAATTTTAACTTCACCAGAGAACACCCACAAAGTTTCTGCTCAGTCCTTAACTGCTTTCTTAAGGTAATGCAAACACACTCAGACAACAGGCAAAAGTTTGTTTACAATTTACTTTTCATGGGTCTTCAAGTCTGACACATTCCGGCAGGGATGGTCAAGTGATTTCTGAAAACATGCTGCCACTGGAAGCTGCATCAACATTTTCAGAACCCAACTGATCTTACATTGACTAATTATTGTGATCTATTCAGGCACCAATGCACAACAAAAATGACAAATCTTAGCAATTTGTTCAAGAAGTTGTCCAGTTCTGAAAGTAAAAATGGCATTATAATATCAAAATAGGTGTAACACAAAGTTTAGCAGAGCATCCAGCCAGAGAGCACTTGAATATTTTTAATAAATAAGTCTGCACAACCCGTTGCTACAGTTATCTGATTTGTGTTATCACTTGTTACCAAATTTTAGGAAGCCCATGATCCAAACGTTATCATTCTGAATCTTGGAAACAAGAAACTGTTAAAGCATCTGTGACTGGAAAATTGTAAGATTAAGAAATTTTTTCAGGCTCTGAATTATCAAATTAACATATTTTTAAGAAATATAAGATACCTGGCAAAGACAACAAATCCTAATTAATCATTTCATTAAAGATCACTTTAAAAGATTATTTTCTTCTTGACACATGAACAGAACTCAATATTGCTTAAAGAAGCAAATTAACAAAACGGAATACTTATTTCATCTCATTCTGCAGATGGCAAACAAACATGACATCAGTCAGAATGCTGAGATATTCTGCATTTCTCAGAAATTACCCTCATTAGAAACAGGTTTTGTAACATTTAAATAGGTTTGTTACTCTGTTAGACTATTAAAAGTGCACAGCACGTAAAAATTACCCAGTTTTTAAGTTACTATTGATCTTCCTTATGTATCACTTAAGTTCTAAAATGATGCCATATCCTCCATTCCTTTTAGAGTTATTTCTGCTACAGATATATGATGTACCACATTTTGACAGCACATTACCCCAAGCCATGGCAACCTGTATGGATTCAGAAGTTAAAGGAAGAAGCAAATAATCGTCATAATCTTCAATGATTTCAAGAATTATTTCTAGGATTGATATCTTTTGCAAAAGTTGGTGATCTAAATGCCAAAGATAAGTAAAAAAGTAAAGTGTTATTTTTTTGTTAGTTTGTTTTCGTTTTGGTTTTTTGGGTTTTTTGTTTGTTTGTTTTTTTGTTTTTGTGCTTAAGTGATAAATGAGAATGTGAAGGTAATTCAGCATAGAAGTCGTTCTAGAGCATTCAGTTATTAATTAAATGAAAGCTAACAGTCAAGTAATCAATTTCCTCAACAAGATTCATGTGACCTGTTAACATATGCTACAAGATTGCATTACACAGGAAAAATCTCTGTCATGCAAAAGATGGGAATTAAGTAGCCATCATTCCCAGGCCCTGCTGAAGAAGAGAGTCTAATGAAGCAGCTCCTACTGTTACTGCCCAGGCTGCACTCTGTGTGGCAGCCTTCCAGCATCTGCAGGAAGGTTGTTAAAACCACAGCAATGGGAGATATTTAATGTGTGTCGCTGGGATGAACACGGTCTGGGGAACTGACATCTTCTAGCATGTGTATGAAAACAGAATTCTGTACCTTAGTGCAAACACCCTTATTGGCTTGCAGAAGTTAATTCTTCTACCAGTGTTTTTCATCATGGACAGCTCCTAATTTTTTAACTCTCTGACACCAAAGCTTACTGGGCCTTTCAAAGCACAAACATAGCTGATAACTTCAGATCTTTTGGAACACAGTGCAGATACAGCACTCTTCAGCTATCAAACATTCAGTTCTCAAATCTCAGCATCAGATGTTCAGTCCAAGAGTAGTAAAAGGCACTTCCAGAGCCAGGGGTGTATTTCCTGCAGTCTTTGGAGTGTACTCCTGGTCTCTTCACCACAGAACCTACACTAATTTGTGTGTTCCCTTTCTGCTTCTGTGCTTGTCCATCTCTAAAAATAGGGTTTAACAGTTGCAACATTTCTCTATTCACTGGATGAGTATGTCTACCTTACATTAAGAGGCATATGATGTAAATATATATAGAACAGATTTTCTTACTATAATAATGGAATCATAGACTATCTTGAGTTGGAAGGGACCTACAAGGATCATCAAAGTCCAATTCCTGGCCCTGCACAGGACAGCATCAACAATCACACCATGTGCCCGAGAGCATTGTCTAAGCACTTCTTGAACTTTGGAAGGTTTGGTGCTCTGACCACTGCCCTGGGGAGCTGTTCCAGTGCCCAACCACCCTCTGGGTGAAGAACCTTTCCCTAATACCCAACCCAAACCTCCCCTGACACAATTGCATGCCACTGCCTCGGGTCTCATCACTGCTAGCCAGAGAGAAGAGATCAGCACCTGTCCTCCTGCTTCCTCTTGCAAGAAAGCTGCAAAATTCCAAAGAAAGTGCAGAATTCCACTAGAAGAAAAGGTGCTACACAGCATGAATAGAAGGTCTTTTAAAAAATCTGGTTATTTACTGTCTTTTCTTTTTATCACAGCGCAGCCCAGCTCTCTTCTCCCCTACCCCCTCAATAACTTCTTATAATTCTTTCTCAAGTAGTCATAAAATTGTAACAATCACTTTATTTCTTCTGTTGAAAATGTACATTGATAAAACCCATCATTCTTGCTGGAAAAGAAGCAACTCAGTTCAGGGGGTTTTGTTCGTATAAAAGAAGACTCAAAACATTAACAAATCTAACATTGATAAAAGTAAAGCCAGCCTTAAAACCATTATTCAGTTTGTCCCAGGTCTTAAATTTGGATTTCCAGGTCTTTATTGTCTCTTGAAAATTATATCTGTGGTCAATAAGTGTTGCTATGAACATATTATAAGTTTCTCTGTGTGTAAGCCTTCTGATCATTTTCTCATGGGAGAACATCCTTTTGCTGTCTTTACTCTGTATAAGCTTTCTGTAAACAAAATATCTGTGTCTGTTCTTCAAGGACATGGAATTGGTTGGCCTCCTCCTACCTATGAGGAGACTGAACTGAAATTACTTTATCTTTCTGATATTGTAAACTATTCGGACACATTTTCCTAGACGAAGCAGCAGCAGGAGCATGGAATGCTCTCTGCTGAGCAGATATAGAAAAATACTAGAATTATGGAGTCATTTTAATAAATCATTTTAGCCTTCTGAATTATTGTCAAGAGTCCTTTCTTCAATGCATGGACCACGACGATAAATAAGGAATTTTGTGAGCTCTTGTACATGCACGTAAAGGATGTTACTGCAATGAGTTAGAAGGTACATAAGTGAAGGTGAACTGCAGGTAAGCAAACAGCTCTCAAGGAGTTAGACAAGTGTCTATTGCCTATTTAGCAACCAGTTCAAATGTGTCCAGTGTTTGGTCTGGCACACAGCTCGAGAAGTAAAGAAATTAAATGGGAACACTGTCACCTCCCAGACCTGATGTACTGAAGTCCCTTGTAAAATAACTGGACAGACAATGCAAGAAAAAGGAGGGGGGATTCAGAGGCAGCAATTAGGATAGAGCTACACTTTGCCATAAACCTTTCAAGAATGGGTGGAAATTTTGCTCTGCGAAGGAGTTATAAAACGACGGTGTGCTGTAAACATCTTGTTTTGCGAGATGTGATGGATAAACCTGTAATTCTGACCAAAATTTAGAGACAAACTCCTTAATTTATGGCTATTGTAGATAATTTTTAATATAGGAAGGAATCCATAACCACTCTGCAGAAGTAGAGTACAGGGCAAGGATGACTTTCCAAAAGTTTTATTAGGGCTTCTAAATGGTTGGGTAGCTGAAGAATGTTGGGACTCTACTACTAAAAGAGGCATAGACCAGCACAAACTTATGGAAACCAAGCACTGCTTCTATACTTCTGTACTTCAGTATTTATTAGTCAGACTGTTGGGGTTTGCTAAGGAAGAAAATTATTTTAGGGACAGTAATTAATATCCTGAGCTTGAGCTATGAAGCTCACCAATACAGGACATGGCAGAATGTTCACAACACATGGGCCCAGTTCACTAAATATCCACACTGAAGGAAAAGCTTTTCCTTTTACAAGAAAAAAAAGGAAAATCAGTGCATTCACAGCTTAATTAAAGGAAAGGCGGTAATTCTTCGTTTGTATTTTACTTTTTGATGCAAATGATTACCACTGTTCCAACAAAGTATAGATGTGTGTCTAAACAAAGTATTTCCTACTTATAGGACATTTTCTGATTAGGTCCATAAATATTACAACTATATCAGTTGAAAAAGTATTTGAATTTTGTCATGAAACATGTCACAGCTTTATTTTAGCTGTTGTAAAGGGGTTAAACTCTGCTAAAGAGCAAAGCAGTGCCTCAGCAAATGAATCCAATTTTCTTCCCTGACTATACAAACTGTTGCATGTATTTTCCCCTCCAGCAATCTCATTTTCATTGTTTCACACTACCACCCTGAATAGCAATTTGGCTTTGAATAATTCCTCTCATCATAATGCAGATGTCAACACCAAATGATAGAGGCACATGCTACAGCATATGCAGCAGCTCTGTATTAAAATGCAGACTCTTGTATGCAGAGCCAGTGGAGCATGTGGTTTTTATTTTTCAGCTGTTTCCATCAGATTGAAAATTCCACAGACTACAGAGTTTTGAATAATTTAGAATGCTGCTTGGAATACTTTTTAGCTAGAAAAATATATAAAGAGAGGGGGAAAATTGCTTAATTTTAGTTTGCTGGATAGATGTGATTCCTAAATAATAGTGTCTTCCTAGGGAGGAGAGACTAAGTACATAAAACACGCCAGTTCAGGAGAACATATTGATTCACTATATTAATGAGACTCCAGAGCAATTTCATCTTTGAACAAGCTCAGCAGCAGGGCTATTTCTCTGCCTCTGTGACAGGAAAGGAATAAAAACAAAGCTGTCGACTTGCTTGACTTCTCAGAACTGACAAGACTCAGGTAGGTGTAGAATAAATTAGCCTGCAATTGCTTTAACAGCAATGTTGGGGAACCAAACATCATGGCAGGTGTAAGTTGCAAAGAAATGGCTAAATGTATTTATTCAAATGCATTTAAGTTAAGATTTAAGTTAAGTGTTTAAAAAATGTGAGTTAAATGTGTGAAAAATTCTATTACTTACAGGTATCTCTTGAGTTAAAGAGCATGAACCCAGCAATGGAGTAGGTTAAGGTCAGATTTCTCATTATGCATCTTTTCCCATTGTCTCTGCACGTGTCTTCTTCAGCTGGAGTCAAATTCAGAAAGGGTATTTATGTTGCGCATCATTTTTCAAACAACTATTTTACGACATATAAAATACATCCTAAAGAACCTCATATGAAATAAAAAAAAAATCCTCTGCAAATCCTGTTTGTTTAGATTATGTCCCAATGAATAAAACAGCAGGACTTGAAATTGTTTTTCAGGATCAAGCCCAAATATTCAGCCCTCACCTGAATGCCAGCAGCTCCCACAGAATCTGACAGGCAGCATGCACTCATTCCAGAGGAAGAATCTGGCAACTTGCTTTTACCCTAAAGTCCAGTTTTCTGTGAAATAGAAATATACTGCAGCAAAATCAAACTCCTGCAAAGACAACGCTCAGTCAAGAGATTCAGAACTACAAAATGCCCAAATATGAATTTCTTATGCGGTTTATTTTTGCAAACATTTGCAAGTCATAGTTTCAAGGCTAGGCTGCAGCTCTAGCAAGAGGCTGAAGACAAGGAACTGAACTGTGGTAGCAATAACAAGTGGTTCTTTCTCTGAAGAGCCCCTCCGGGTCTTTCCTCACTTAGACCTGACAAGTCTCATTGCTCTGAGTGATGACTCACTCAATCAGACCTCAGCTTATGCACTTTCACACTTCTGCCTCAGTCTGCATTCCATGTATTTGCAGTGCTGGGATCCTCCTCTGGATCTTTGCTGTGCCTTGTTCGTGGTGTTTCAGGAGGAGCAGACATGGCAGCAGTGCACATTTTCCAGGCAGTTGCCTGCAGCTCTGTGCTTTCCCACAAACACATGAACCCATGACACGACCTTGAGCACACCAGATGCACAACCTTCTCCTCATCAGCTGGAGTCCCACGAGTCAGCGTCAGTATCTGCTAAAAGATTCCTGCTCGGAGCATCGACCGAGTGAGCAAAGGGACTATAATTCAACAAATCTCTTCATGCCTAATTACACAGTGCTTGCACTCAAGTGGAATCTACCAGAAGCAAACAGCCAACATTGCCAGACTCATGGGGACTGGTAACAAATCACCAACTTGACTGCAACTTTGCACTGCTCCAAGCAACAAATGGAGCTCAATCACTGAGGGAGGAATGCCTGTGGTTCCAGCTTTGCTTCTGACACTGAGACTGGAAGCCCTGCACATCATGAAAAGCCAGATAACTCATCTTCTCTGTTTCTCAAAGCCATGACTGAATAAAGGGGCTACACCTTGTGTAGGTTCTCATCTGTATGCCCGTTTGGAATAGACTCCCGTTTCAAGGCATAGTGGAAGACTATTCAGTAAGAACTAATTATACTTATAAATCACATCCTTTACTGACTGTAATTACACAACTTAAGCATTAACTTTCTGCACTGAACTTCCATGCTGTATGTTCATTTTGTGACACATTCCTAAGATAAATGGAAATACAAAATAAAAAAAGCTGAAAACCATAGACTCAGGGAAGCCATATTAATTTATGCATCCATCTGGTAAGTCCTGCTATTGTTTCTGACATAGTACTTAGCACACAACAATTATTTTCTATGGTTCAAACCACTTCATTATTTCATTAGCACTTATACTGATTAATTAAAATATCATGAAAACCCGTGAAAGCATAAATTCTGTTAAATAGGGAATTTATTATCATCATCACAGTCTAAAATTGATGCCTTGATTGAATTTTCTGCAAAAGCTGCACTACTAATTGAAGTGAACAATATTACAATGTCATGTATTCTGTACCTGGCTGGTTGCTTGTATGTTCAGAGGGAAATTAACCTTAATGGTGTATAAAGACAGAAAACTCACTAAAACAGGTAATTCCAACAATAAGGAAATGTGCAGAAGATGAGTCTTCATTTGGAATCTGTAAGGGCTGTTAATGCATTAAAAATGGCATATTGGTTGTGAAGATAGATATTAACATGAAGACATTCTGACACTCATGGTTAGCCATAAGTAACTTTTTTTAAAATTAAAAAAACCAGCTAAAACATATATAAGCCAACAAAAGAAATGAGGTATTTAAATTTCATGAGTGGTTATTCTTGTGTAGGTACTACAAGACTTTATACCAACAATCAAAGCAAGCTCTGAGTGTGAAAGCTGTCTTCACTTTCCTTCAGCAGACATTGATCTCAGTGGGTTTAGGATAATGACAGCTTTGGGGAACAGCTGTGATGCAAACCTGCATGATGACAGAAAGGCAAATGTTGATGCCAGAAGATGATGTGCAGCAGATATGTGGCATTTTTTTTTCTATTCTCTGTGTATAAAGAAGTGAAAGGGTGCTTCTGCATCCCTGACCCCGACAAAGGAAACCTTAGAGTCCTTCCTAACATAACTTTGTGGGGGTGTCACCAAGCTGCTAAATCAACAGCAATTAAATCAACTGAATTGTGTTTCTCACCTGGTGCTTGTGTGTCAAGAACAGAAAATAAAATTAGGTCCCCATTTTGAACCTGCAATGTTCTGTCTTCCTTCACCTCAGCATCTCTTTCATGGCCAGAGATAAAACTTGATTTAAAACAAGCAGCCTAGTCAACAAGAATACTGTACTGCGGAACAAGCTAAATAGGCTTTTTGTGAATTACCATTGGTACTTAACGGTGTCTTTAATTAGAAATAATACCATTCATCCTAAGTCAAATAAGAAAAGCTATGAGAACTTGTAATGATAATTGTTTAGCTCAAGCCCAGAGTCAAAGGATTTAAGCTTTCACTCACAAGAAAAATGGTATTCCTCATGGTTGGAGAGAAAAAGTAAAATCATGACTCAGGTGTTTCCTTAAACAACACAAAGAAATAAGTGAAAAAACCCCATGGATCACACACAAAAAGCCCATGATTTTACAGGATGGAGGGGAAGGGAAGAGGAGGGATTTGCACACAATATTACCATACTTGAATCCTGTATAACTGTATTTGTGATGCAATGTATTTTAAAGATCATCCACAGGAAAGCCTAAGCAAACAAGACAAATCTGAGTGGCTCTAAGATTGCTAACATTTGCATTTCACTTTCACATGCTGACCAAAACAAAAAAAACCAAAAAATCACAGAGCTATACCAGCATTTTTAATTCTGCCTTGCAGGATCTTCCAAGCTCCCAAAATTAGTGTTATTTTCCCTCTGCAATGAAAGCAGGAAAATAATTTCCATACTTTTGTAACAACACAAGGGTTCAGGACAATCTAAATTCCTGCTCTAATATTTGAATATAGATTATGAATATTTACTGTGAATTTTCATCCTACATGATTCTAAATGTGGTAGAGCATGGATTTAAATGGACTTTTTCACACACCATGTCTGTAGCCCTACTTTTCAAGCTATAGTCAACCAGCAGGCTATAATTCAGTCTTTAAATATCTCCTGCCTATTTCTAAGAATTTTCACATTAACCAGTAATTGTACTGAAGAACTAATTTCCACAAACTAGGTCTACATATTACCCAGTAATATTACCGCTGTCTCTTAAAAATCTTTTTCCTTCATGTGGAAGCAAGTTTTAAGTTTTGGAAGAAAAGCTTATTTTCTAGGCTTGTATGTAGCAAGGAGGATGTAGTAGACTTTCACATCAGTGATTTCTTCTTCAATGAAAAGCCAGCTTGGAAGGACCTAATACCCAATCACCAGAATCTACCAGGATAACATGTGAAAATATGAAAGAGTGATGTATTTTATTTCCTCTTTTTGGCTAGGCAGCATGTCACTTGACTGACACTCTATTCAGAATGACCAGGCTGAACAGAAAGCTGAGAATTTTAGCCAGAGTGAAGACACACACACTCAGATAACTGCACTGCTTTCAGCAGCCAGGCTAAATTGCCCAGGTTTAGCAGGGCACCTCCATGCAGCAAGGCACAGGATTTGGTGTGCATTAAGTACCAGTTTAGAGAGAAAAAAAACACTTAGACAAATTTTCCTCTTACAACAACTTCACTTGCTCATGAGAGTGGCTGAAATAGCCTTCTCAGTTAGATGGGGCAGGATGAACGTCTTTGGTGGTTTTGGGCACACAGTCAAAGTATTCTAAAAATGTAACAAACATGAAAGGTTACCTTGAAAGCAAACAGCAGCAGCCAGTCTGCTACTAAGCCACAAAAGTACATCCATTAAGGATCTTGTAATGTCTTATTTGGGAAAGCTGGTAAGTGCCAAATCAATGAAGATATAATTTTAGATCACTGAGTAAGAATGCAGCAAAAATATTCTAGTCATTTTTGAAAAAAATAGGCCAATTCTTAGAACTAGGTCTGCTGTTTTATACCAAGATGCCACTTTTTGAGTAATTTATATACAACATCAGGTCACAGAAGATTTCATAATTCTACAAGGAAGATGAAGTAGAAGCTGAAAACATAGAAATTAAATGCAACTGCATCTCACAGCATGAAAGTAATATACATGAGGCGTCTTTCCTCTTTCATGGCCTTGCAAAAGAAAGCAAGAACGCTCAGCACCATTAGCCTTCACAAACTTCTCAGAGAGATGAGAATCCAAATGGATTCCACAGAACTATCACCCATCTGTGCTCTATTCTTCCAGCCATAAAACTTGTCCCTTGCCAAGGTAAAACAGATCAAGTCCTCTGGCAAACTGCAACAACTGAGGAATAGATTCTTTGTGATTTCCTGACCTCAGTCCTGATTTTCCCCTCATCAGATGACACAGTTTTAGGGTTACTCTGACTGGCATTATGTGAGAAAGCCTGAGATGGTTTTTACAACTTTCAGAAAAGCACTTTGCCTTATCCTGGCACAGCCATTGTGCCAGTATCTGAGAAAGCTGTGATGTAAAGCTGACTGTTGTTTTTGCAGCAATAACATTTGCCAATATTTACTCAAGGAAGAGGAGTGGCAGATGGTTACAAATGAGTCATTGGTAAATAATGCAAGAACATTTTTTAGCTCACACTGAAGTAATCCCTTGGGATTGCTGAAGATCCCTAGGAGAGAGACAACATCAATTTCATGGACACAGATTTAAGGAGAGTCTTAGCAAATTCAGAGTTAGAATCTTGATTTGGAGTAAATTTTATACTGCTTCTTAGTCTCATCGCCATCTATGTTTCCAAATAATTTTTATTAACTACATTTGTAGTTAATGTTTGTAGTCCTTGAAGTCAGTGTTCCTGAAAGCTCAAATCAGGCTCCATAGTATCATTACCTTATAAATAATTTTCTACACATAAGTGAGTGTAATGCTTTTTTTCCCCCTAAATTAGACATTGCAACACATGCACACTCAAAATCAGACATAATAGCAGCTGAACCACTGCGATGAGCAAGTCACACCACATTTGTCAATGTGGTGTGACTTAAACCTTAAATAAGAAAATTCTTATAGGGCCAGTATTCTTTTCTATTGAAACACATTCATTTTCTGTCCTCCACCGCCACAGTGTAGCTATTGCTTATGGATTCAGGCTTAAGGCAGCATAAGCAGAAAGTCAGAAAATCTAAAATAAATCTACAGGAATCAACAGTTAGGGAGTGGATTTCACTGGGAGCCTCCATTCATTGTGACAGAAAGATTTCAAAGTGAAGGCAACTGAAGGCAACGCTAGACAAATAAAATGTCAATTATGATTCCTTTTTAGAAACACTATATCTCATGAACATGCCTTCATTATACTTCCTTTAAGAGATTGACACATATTACCCTTGACTTTAAGCCCCAGGCACAATGTGCTCATCTGCGTGCTGCATTTCCATAAATACCCATACGCCCAGCACCATCTCTAACCACAGCAATCAATCAGCCACCATATGGCTTAGTCGTTTCCTTACAAGCTTGTGCCTTACCAACAGGATAGATCCACATAACAGAAGCATTTGCAGCGATTTTCAGAACCAACAGAAAAACAAGTTTATCTAATTGGTCATGGAAGGAGGTAGTAAAGTTTCTCAAAAACTGAAACATTTCTTCTTTCAGACTTCTACTCTTCACTTGTGCTTCAGTCAGAGGAGCTTTAGATCTGAAATTTGGTGCTGCTGCTGCCTAGCAGCATGTACACAAGGCAGCAACAAAAAGGAGCTCTGTTGGTGCCTAGAAAGCCCCAGCTCAGCATAAAGTCATTGTAAACTTAGCTAGATGAGCTAGCATTGCTTATCAGTCATTCAGAATTAGCACTGCACTCACTGCTGAGTGGCTGAAAAACACAATAGCCGATTACCAAACAATATATGAAATCAGAGCTGACAAATAGAACTCTGAATTTTTCATACAACCAGAATTGAAACACTATATTCTACAGGTCATAAGGTGCATCAGTACTATAAGAGCACCCAACAACTAAAGAGCTATATCAACTCTATTTTATTTGCCAGGACTAACACCTCACACAGCAAGAAATCTTTAGCCACTGGCGACCAACAAAAATCATGAAGAAAAACAACAAACTGCAGCTGTTTCACTGCTAGTTGTTTTTTGTTTTAGTTACCTTTACTGATCTTATCCATCTACTTTAATCTGACATGTATGTACAGGCAAATCTCTCATGTGCAAGTGCCACACACACTTATTTGCTGCCTGACTCCCGCCTTCCTGTATGAAATGGAAGTAGAGCTCCTTCTACAAGCACCAAGCCTCTAATCAGACAATAACCACATCACAACTTGGTTCTGAGGATCTGGAAGACAATGTCACTTCTTAGAGTTATTGTGCTGTCTCATCAATGTGAAAAACAGTATCTCCTAGTCAATAAAAAATGTATTTCCCAAACTATGAACATTATTCTGAAATTTTTCAGCTTACAATGTCCAAGCACATTCAGATTTCTCCCCTCAGAACCATTCTCCCTATTGGTAATTGTATCTTTCCCCATATAACTAGGAAATTACAGCTTACTGGGTGCTAAGCAAATTACTGTACAGATAGGTCTTTGGTTGGAGAGACAGAAATAGTGATGTATTTGCTTTAGAGTTGCCTAGGACTTGCCATCAACCACCATGACATGCTGATTAGTGTACAACACAATTTATCAGCCCAATGTTCCAGGCTGGAATTCTGTGCCTTGTAGTGTGTGCTCTAAAAATGCTGTATTTAACTGCTGTTGTTACCTACTACACAATAGTTTGAAATTTTAAAGTGCAGAAAATACCTAAATCATCAAGAGCAAGCAAAGACATTATCATTAATTTAAAAATATGTCTATTTAGACATGCTTTCCTAAAGAGCAAAATGTAGTCAGGTAGGTTGCTAAAAACTGCTAGATATTAATGATCACAAAGCCACATGTGTTACATCCTGTTGAGACTCTATCAGATGCTCTTTGCAAAGTGCCCCTGAAGCCCAGCAGCATTACCAGTACAATTTGAAAGGTGTTGGGTCATAAAAGCTAGAATTTATGGCAACCAAGTGCAACAGAATGATGCCAGTTCCCCGTCACCACTGTAAACCCACCTAACTTCAGCAGTGCTTGTCACAGTAAGGATTCTGAATATGATTTTGAATAGAAACCTAAGAAATTTAGGCTAGTCTGTATCCTGCCTATTCTCCTTTTACTTCCGTTCAGTTGGTTGTGAGATGGAAACAAGAAGCAGTGCTGTGGCCTGCATCAGTAACTAACACAAGAGTTGCACTTCTGATGCAAATAATTTAATAGTAAAATGAAACACAATGCAAAGAGAAATTACACTAGTCGAAAAGGCCAAGAAAAGGATACAGTCAGAGTTCTATAAAGAACATAATAGCTCAAGAAAAACCAAAATAATAATAAAAAGAAGGATATTATTTTCTGTTACAGTGTGGTCACTAGGAACAACATACGAGATGCAGAAGTGAGAAAAACCAAAAGATCAAACCTTTTGCTGTGCTACAATTGATTTCTAAAACTTTTTTCTTGCTCTGGCATAACAGATAGGCTCTTAATTTAAAGTTTATAATCTAAATATGTATTTCAAAGCTGTCCATCAATATGGCATCTGGATGGTTTTTGAGAAATACACCATTAAAGCAAAATCATCGCTCTGGCCACTGCCTTCCTGGTGTGCTCAAAACTGTCCCAGTCATCAGCAGAGAACATCCAAGGCCTAAAGCAGCAGAAAGGCTCTCTTTATCAGGGAAAAAGAGACACCTGAACAGACTGTACATAATGTCACACAGCCTTGCAATCTGGGGCCCATTGTCTTCAGGGCAGAGGAAAGTTAATGGAAGACAAAACATTTACAGTAACAATTAATAAATCAGAACTAGTTATAATTAAATAGCTGACACTTTGATATATCTGCAGTTCAACAGACTACAGATATACTTTGATAGTGTAGCTAAAATATGGAAGAGTTTAAGTTCTAAGATTTTAACAGTGGGAAAATGCAAGACTCACATTACTGGGTGGGCCAGATGACTGCTGAAAATTAACATATATGGTAATTCAATTGAAACATTACTACTGGGGTGGGGGGGAAAAAAGTTCTGGAAAAGCCTTTTCTTCACTAGAAAAGGCAGAAAAAACATTTTAGTGTAGCATTGACCAAAGGAACCACTACTTCCCTGCCATCCTTCCCCTGGCTGCATTCTGTTTTCTAAGAATTATAAAGATTTAAAAAAAGAAAGAGGAACCTGAACAACTAAAACCAAGTTTGTGTTTGGTTACTGCTTAAAATACCA
The DNA here is from genome assembly GCA_013399835.1 of Leptocoma aspasia. NCBI lineage: Eukaryota > Metazoa > Chordata > Aves > Passeriformes > Nectariniidae > Leptocoma > Leptocoma aspasia. Next base: position 30,599 of record VXAX01002113.1, read on the forward strand.
GTATGTCTAGATCCATTCATTCAGAATGGCCTTAAACTTAACGTAGTGGTTCTGGTTTCTGTAATTCATGTTTACAAAACGTGAAGACTTCCCACTTGTATTACAACTTTTTCAAGACAGGGTTACACCAAAAATCCTTTGATTCTTGACTCTGAAATTGCATAATAATAAAGCATCTCATTGGTTGTCCACAAAACTGTGTTTTCAGAGTTTTGCACTAGCTAGAGTTTGGAATAAAGTAAATTAGATACAAAAAATATTTCTGTGCATTTATGGGCTTGGGTCAGGAGACTAAACAGCTGAACTTGTGGATCTTTGCAATGTGAACTGGAGACTGCTGTGCTGGACACCAGGAGTGAGGGTGAACTCTCTAATGCTGATGTAGAGGGTTTGCTTGCTGCCCCAATGGAGGCATTCAGAACATTTTAGTGACTTCCCCAGAGTTCAGTCTTCTATTTGAGACACTGAAATAATTACCCTTTCCTTTCCTTGGAGTAAGTGACCTACACAGTGTACCTCAACATTTTTCCACTTCTCTCCATGTCTTGTACTAAGAAATATCCTGGTTTTCTACACAGGATAAGCATTGTGCCAGCTCTGCCATAATGCCTGTCTGAAGGCAAGAGGAAGCACTGGACTGGCAGTGCATGCCTAATCAGCTCAAACCTTCTGCCTCTTGCTTCCAAGCCACCAGCTCTTCTATTTCCGTAAAAGTGTCATGACCTCTGATGGCATAATGTAGCTGTGCTGCCTTGCTTGGGTCTCCAGATGCTTCATATTTGTGGTTACACTGGCTAACAGACCATTTCCTCATGTAGCTTAGGGTGACCTGACTCTGTCATGAGTACTGTTGACACTCAGCAACAGTATGGAAGTTTAAAAAGCAGTATTATTCATATAACATCATTGCAGAGGCATTAAACACACTAGAAATGGAAGAAGAGGTGGGTACTATGTTCTCCCACAGTCAATCACAAGAAGTGGAGAAAAACACAAACATCCTTGTTTGGAACTTAAAGCAGCCTTCAAGTACTACCACAGAAGTCTCTACTAGCCCATGTGTGCTACAGAAGGTTATTCTTCAGCACCAAAGACTAGACTTATTTTCCTCTGCTATTACAGTGGGCATCCAAACCCACCCACCCCCAGAGCACCTTGCATACAATGTTCTCTCTTTTACAGGAAATGGATTTTTGTCTCTGCTTTAGTTGTGCCACATAGAAAAGGACAAATAAATTTCTGCTTGGGAGTTCCTGATAAAAACTGCCTGCATTCATATGACACTTGCACAGTAGTCACCTGTTTTTAGGACACACCAGAATTATTGTGCATGCATAGCACTCAACATTTTCCAGAATGCCTGTGACAGCATGCCCAGGGTTTCTGGAAGTGCAAACCTGAATCAGAGCTGTTGGGCACTTACAGCATTGTTCACCTCAGGAATTTCATATATATTTGCATTTTGCTTACTTGGGGAAAGTAAAATAGAGTTGTTATAGTTTTGTGTGTTAGTTTCAGGCAAAAATAGAATTACCATTTTTATCTATATATTTCATCCACACACCAAGAAGTTCAGGGTTTTACACACAGTCAGCTAGACACTAGACAGATGATACTATTCTCAGTGCTGAAATATTTATTTACATGTAGACCTGCTTGTTTACATTAGTTTAAAATCAGCTGGAAAAAAAGTGCAAAGTAACAGAATATAGAGAAAAGTATAAGTAAAAGAAAACAAAGAGGGATATTCAAGAAACGTCTCCAGGGCACATAGCAAGACAGTATAAATGCTGGAGTCCTAAGACTCAGCATTTCTTTCATTTGGAGCTCCCAGCTCAAGGAGAATATGCTTTTACCTCTCAGCTCAAAAAAATGTAGAGTCAATTCCAAATAATTCATACTCTCCTCTACCTGTTACCACGTTTTCCACCGTATGAGTTGTTCAAAGCTTTGGAATAACCTAGCTGTCTTAGCAGTGATTCATAAAAGCAGCAAGAAAAAAATCATAAATAGTAACAATTATGGTTGATATCATTTGGCACTGATGCCAGGAGGAGGCTGCCTGCCAAGGGGAACATTCCTTGCAAGTTAATCCTACATTGTGCTGGCAGCCAGCAGTGCCTGGAACGAATCTGATGTTCTGCTTAGTTGGGCTGCTCCCAGGGCACCAGCGAGACAGGGCAACACAGGGGTGTTTCAGGGAGCCCCTCAGGGTGCATGGAAATGAGGGCATTCCCTCTTTATCTGGACAAGGGAGGCTTTGTGATAAATGGAAGCATTTTCTCAAAGTTTGTGCAGTAAGACACAGGAAGAAAAAAAATCACACACGAGAGGTCAGGCTCTGCTTCTCAGGAATTTGTTTGTATCTGTTAGCAAACCTTAAACTGAACTATTCTCTTTAATTCAAAATACTGTGTTTCACAGAGAGGAAAGTGCCAAGTTTTAGCATCCATCTCCATGATAGAGCCAACAGCAAGCACAGAGGATTGTTTCAGGATTTAAAGGATATTGTAGCTTTTGGACCTGTATGTATCATTGTGTACTGCAGGAGGAGGGGCAGTTGTCAGTCAAGGGATTTAAAACTAAAGCAACTCCATGTTCAGTGCAGTTCTTTCTGGAATCCAAAAGGTTAAGGGTAATTTCTTTGAACCGTTGTCTTCCAGAAAAATGCAGACCTACTGTGTTGAAGGCTGAACCACCTCCCTATTTTTGATATTTCCTAATACATTTTTAATATCTGGTGAGGCATAGGAACGTGTTTACCTAGTAATTTAGCAGCAGATTAAGAAGTAGATGCTACCACCATGCCACCTTACCAGAGTACAACACCTATATGAGTGCTTTAAAACACTTCATGAAGTTTAGAAAAAAATTAAGTATCTTGCATCTCCTACTGTTCATGGTAGTTGTGAATATTTTTATTTCACACTAAGCAAGCACAGAGCCCCTTATGCTGACAAGTTCAGATTCTCTCAGATACCATTTCCAGAATAATTGATTACTTTTGGCTCTCCATAACCTTAAAAGAGCAATTGCTAAGATTCTAGAATACTAGAATACTCTAGTATTCTGAGAGCAATTTCCATGAGTAGCTGAAAGTTGTAATCTGGTCAGTAAAAGATGGCAACTTCTGCTATTGAGAACTTAATGAAAACATTTATTATGTTCTGTGATGATCTTGATTTTAACTAAAACCAAGAAAAACAAAGGAAGAAAACAATCCCTTTCATGTCACTATCTTCCTTAAAATTTAGCTGAATTAATGATCACCGTCTTGATTCAACAGGCTTTAAGATAAAGATGTGGATATTGTCAAAACATATTAAATATCACTGAAAGTCTGTAGAACTTCCTATATTTAATAACCATACTTACACTTTATTTATACTTTTTTTGGCTGTTGAAATCATCAAAGGTCTTGGTTTCAAGCTGAAACAAAATAAGAACTGAAAATAGAAAAAAAGCTAATCATAAACAGAGAAGTAATTTTTGAGAAGTTTAGACACTTACTGGTTCAGGGAACTCTCACTTCTCTGCAGTGTGGTAGTACAGGAATGGTGACCACTTCCATTGCCCAGGTCTGGAAGGAAGATTGCAGTGCCAAAGTTTGCTGAGCATCTGAGAGCCCATGGCACAAAACTTTCTTCTACCCATCTCAAAGCCTGTTTGTATGAAGCACTGACTATTCTGAAGTCAGACACCTTATTCCATTTCATTGCTATTGTCCTGTATTCCAGTCTTTAGTTATGTAACCTTGAAAACCATTAAATAATTTCTTCTTTTTTGAAAGGACATTCTGCAAGTCCACGTCAGTCCATGTTTTATAGGTGGAGAATTCTTTTAAGCAAGACACCAGATAACCTGACTCCATGCTTTATGTGTTTTTGTAGAAAAGATGATTTGCAACATGCTGGCCGACGTTGCAAAAATCTTTTCTTTAAAAATTTCTTTGCAGTTATCAGTATAATCTTAAATACAGGAAGAGCCTTTTTTATGTCCTAAAACCAGAATATTGTAAGTGTCTGGATAGAGATGTAACCTTTTAAGCCTAACAAGACAAGGATTTAAAAGGACTGAATAGCTCAAAGGATTAGCAATGAAAGACAGACACTTTCACATATAAACTTGTCTGGGTTCATCCAAATACAACAGTAACTGAGGTCATCAAATTAAAAGAAGGTTTGGTGGTTCACTGGAAGCAAGTCTGTGGCTCGCAGCCCTGTTTCTAAAGAAAAGTAACTCATCAAAAACATGCCTCTATTTGGCATTCTCACAAACTGGGTGTTTCAGAACAGGCAAAGAAATGAAAATACACAGAGCAGTTATCTTACAATAAGAGATATTAGTGGCCTAGCTAGAAGCACGTGGGGGGCACAACCTCCCTTTTTTCAATTGTGGATATGCAATGCAACCCATAAACCAATAAAAGCAGATTTTTATAGTATTATGCAGATTTTTCTAAAAGCTTGCATTCAGTAAGTGGGAAGGAGTTCATGTGATTGACCACTGAATTCTTAATTTCTAAACCTAAACTCTGTTTACACCACATTGGAACTTACCATTTTACACCATTGCCTTGGGCTTTCTTTTCTACAGTCCTTCCCCACAGAGCTGGACCTGAGCAAAGCTGGACTCCTTCCTCTCAGGAGCACACTGGGAATGCATTATGCTTTTATAAGACACTGCTATCCCACACTCACAGGGGACACTGGTGGGCCTCAAGTACTTCAGCAGACAGTGTTGTCGAAGGCACTGAAGTCATGGTGATGAGCCTTGACCAGAGCTGCCAAGCCAGGGAGAGAATGCAGGTCACTGCCCATCCACCTGGGCTGAGGCAGGGGGAATTCCACAAGTGATCAAGTCTATTTTTCCTCAGCTAAGCAGCCATTAGACAAGACTTTTGCACTCTGTTACCAGCTCAAATTTCTTCATAAAGTTCCTCAGTTTTGTGGGCATGAGTTTCTTCAGGTGTTAAAAAAAAAAGCTAGACACTAGGAAAAAAAGCAAAATTTTCTGAGAAGCTACAAATTAATAATCTTTCCTCAAGTAAAATATGAATGGAGGTAGAAAAATACCTTTTTTCTTAGATGACTTCTTATATATAAGCATATGAAATTCTAGACATGTTTACATGGCTGTAAACTTACTGTGATCAGTAATCTCAAAAAGATAAGCTGCATTTTCATGAAAAATATTTTTGTACACTGTTTTTCATCAAAGTGCCTATGGACTTGGTATTGGGTACTCTCTATTCATAACCCAGTTCTCAAAGTGATCAAATTAATTCTGTGCCTAGAAATCAAATTATGTCCTCATGTAGGTGTTATGAATGCACAAATGCATACACATTATCAGACTGTTTGGCTCTCCTGCTTTAAAAATGGGGAGGGACATGGCACTCCAGAGCATTCCAGCTATAAATGCTTTCTGTATATCATTGCATGGTACACTTGCACTCACCAAACTCAGGCTGGTGGTAAAAATAACCCTCTCTTGAAGAGCAGACATTAAGTTATCTACTAGGGCTTCCACCTGTTAACATTTTTCAGAGAGGGGCCCTGTCTGGAAATAACTTTGTATTTCATGATGAACTCTATGTGCTTTACTGAACAGAACCAAGATGTGACTCATTGCTCTGAGCTGTGTAAATGCTAAACCTGTTTCAGCCATGGAGGCTCAGATTTTTCTGAAAATAGACAGAGGTGGAGCAGAAAAGAGACAATAAAAATCTGGACTCTGAGTTTTTATTTTACCTGAAAGAAATGCTGGTGGCTCTCTAGGTAATCTCAAGAAATAAGGAAGACATCACAGAGTAGGAGCAGCAGGCTCTGCTTTCTAGAAGATAAGAAAATGTCTTATTGGTCTCTGTTTAAGCCATCCTTCTCCCTCCTGCTGGTCACAAGATCATATCAGTGAGCACTGGGACAGTCACACTTGCTGATGACTTTTAAAGTGAAATGAAACAACACATTTTAAATTTGCATGAGGTGTATATATTTATAATTCTCAAATTTCTTCAGTGTTATGTCATGAGATTCTAGAATTCCTTGAATCAAACTTATCTGAATTTAAACATTATTTGGCTATAGAGGTCATAAAATCATGGCATTTATATATCAGAAAAAATACTAACAATAGTAATTCTGTTTAATGAAGAGATTGCCATTACCATTGAGAGATAAGACAAAGTAATTGCAATATTTTGGATAACTGTGCACACCAGTATTGGTTCTGCAAGAATCAGAAAAAAGGTGAAGTACAGATAAAGATCACATGATGAGATCTTGCTCCTGCCCTGATAATACTGAAGATAAGTTAAATGTATGTATACAGAAAAAAAGCCACAGCAGTATATAACCATCCATTTATGAGATCTGCTATGAAAATGTTTTGGGTTTGACATAAAAGATTCCCTATCAAGGAAGATAGAGTAGGGCTGGAGAGTGGGAAGAAGGATTTATTTACCTCAGGAATGTGGCAGCTCAATAAAATATCTAGCAGTGTACAACTGCAAGAATCAAGAAAATCATTAGAGAGAGCATAGTTTAGCTGTATCCACTTCAGTGAGGAAGACAGAAAACTGGTGGAGGGCAGTTTTGACTGTTAACAATTCAGAAGTTGCACCATGACGAAGTGGATACTGCACCAATACACAGGCTTAACCCTACTCCTCATATCCACACTGTTCCCTGCAGTTATGGGCTGTGTGACCTCCCCAGCACTTCCTCAGCCTGATGCCCAGCAGGGGTCTAGTAGATCCCTCACTCACACAGAGCCACTACAAGCTCTCTGCACCATCTCAGACCCGTGGCCTACTGAGGGGTTGTGTGGTGCTGAGCCTCGTGAATTAGAGCCAGATCCTGAGTGGTCTTCAAGGGCCCTGATCTCTGTACCAACCAATAAATATTTTTCTAGGAATTTTAACAGATGCCCCATTTTCCCACCTTCAATCTTCTCCCCCAAAGTAAGAAATAACCCACAACCACTGTGACACACGGCAGCTGTAACTGATAGGCAACAATTCACTTTCCCATATGACAGATGCTCGAGGTCCAACCTATAACATTATGGCAAAGGTACTGGCAGCAAGACAGCATTGCTTTCCAAAAGGAACTACAGGCTATTCTGTCTCTTCTATTTGATGGGCATTCCTGACCCTGAACTAGTCTGTAATATTGCAGGGAAAAAATATAGCAACTTAAAATTTAAAAATAACTCAGTTCTGATATATGTACTTTTTCACAGGGGCAGAGCATGTCAGCATAACAACAAACCCTGGTGAAATTTTTTTAATAGATTAGTCTGAAAGAGATACAAGCATCATATTTCTGTCAAAAGAAAAGGAAAACAGGAAAAAACCCCCAAAATTTTAATATCTCTAGCAGCTATTGCCTCAAGGCTTTTCTCAGGGACAGGATACACCATTTGTGGATTGGCCAGTTACACAGCCAGTAACAAACGAGTGAAACAGGGCAAGGAAAAGGAATTCTTCTTCATGTAGCTGTCACACTGAAGAATTTTCTTCTTGTATGACTTACATTGACAGAACAATGGAAACCAAGGTCTTTCCAAATAAACAATGCAAAAAGCCTGACTCAAGGAACTCTGAATCTGCATTTGGCTTCCCACAGAAAACCACTATCTTTATACTTCCGGTCTGCATGTCTTATTTTAGATCACAGAAAGTATTTTCACAGATCACTTAGTGGGATGAAAAGCTAAGATTTGATGCTACAGGATCCAGAATCTCTTTTTTCCACTAAAACAAAAAACATCTGATGGTAAAAAACTTGTGGGTTTAGTTGCTGCTAAATTGAATTTTATTTGACTTTTTAGCAATCTTCAACCTTGTTATTTTTGAATTCTTCTCCTATTTTGTGTATGACAGCAAGCGTGGATGTACAGATTTCAGAAATACAGAACGTTTCTGACAACTATGTTAAGTTGTTATCACAGTTGGTGTTGACGAGGAGAAAGCTTGCAATAAGCATGCACTACCCTCACAAGAAATCTGGATGAAATATTTGCTGAGCTGTCTACACATGTTGCTAGAATCAATGGTTGTTCAAAAGATTGTAATAATCTAGAGATTCTGTATAATAACTCAGCGTCCCACAAAATTTAAAATCCAACAGTCTCCTAATTGTTGATGCTCTATTTCAGATAGCTTCAAGCCAAAGCCTGGGTTAAGTTTGTATTTGAATCCACTACAGCCACTGTCCCAAGCAAAAGACACCTGGTCCTTTCTATACTGGGAGTTTCATTTCTTCTGAAAGTGCCAGCTAAAACCCAAGCACATCTGCTTGGATTTTGTGCCAATGTGTGTGTATGTTTGTGTTTTGGAGGGGGTGTGGGGGTATGGTTGGTTGGTTTGGTTTGTTTTTTAAGGACTATTCCTAACCAAACCTATGAACATTAGTGAGAAAAGTTGAAATCTTCTGCTTTTATTCCTATAGTATAGGAATAAAATGCACATCATATGCCATTCTGAGAATGTGCTCTTTATTCTGGCTCCTGATTGAATACCAAGGCTGCAAACAGACAGTCTTTATAAGGGTTCTCACATTGCATCTTTCATAATCTGAGTTTCTAACTTGAGTTCTTTACTGCAAGGAATTAATGAACAGGAAGAAAACTTTTCTTGGCTTTCACTCTCCAATCAAAATATGTAGGAGTAGCTGTCAAAAATAGCATTTTATTTATAAGCAGATAAGATTTGAGGTAGGTACCAATGTGCAAATGCAGAGCATTCCAAAGCCACTTCATAATTCCTTCTGAGACGAACTGCACTATAAAACACTCCTTTAAAAAGTATGAACTCTCTTCAACCAGCAAATGGCCTGACACTTCAAAGAAATATTTCCAAAAAACATCATAAAGATGATTGATATATTCTATACAAGTTTAGCTATTTAGCCATCACACAGCTTTAAGTTGAAGATGGAGAAGGTAATACAGCTTCCCTGAGAGTATTTGTTACGGGAAGCACTGTAGGACCTTGAAGGCCCAGCAAAAACCAGGAACTTCTGCAGAAGTAGAGTTCATATTTATGAACTCCAGCATTCTGCATTGAAAAGCTCATTTCCCAAGCTGTAATTAGGTATGTTTTAAGAGTCACAATCTGTGAGATTATTAAGTCTCAGAAGGCACCAGAGTACCAGTAACTTTCTTTGCAATAGATTTATAGACATTATCCACAGTATGAAAATATTTGACATTAAATAGAAGAGAATTCTGAATCCCTTTCTAGGCTGGTGCTGGCCACTAATAAAGATAAACCCAATGCAAAAGTAAATACATTAATGAACTACCACATTTAATGGGGACAACAGAAAGTAAGTCGGATCCTGAAAATTAATGTTGTAATTAAGAGTAGCATTTTAATTAATAATTGTGACTTCAACTGCTGTCTGGGATTTTAGAATAAGAGTGCCCCATTTCTGAGCGTTTCTCCCCAAATGAGATACAGGAATTAGGCATATTCATTTAAGATTTTTTATGGCATTAAATAATTAGAAAACTCAAAAACTAGTGTTCAATTAGTAGTAATACAAATGCTAAGACAAAAACTGAAATTGTAGTCAGAAAAACAATGTTAAATTAGCTGAGATTAGAAAATTATCTAAACTGATGTAATGAAAGCAGATTTTTTCATCACATAATAAGAAGACAAAAATGTGCTTCTCAAAACAAAAGCCTGACAACAACACTCCAGCCACCAAACAAAAACCATTACTGAGTGTCTGAAGACAATGCAGTCACAGGGGAATTCCTTTTAAGCTTATCTGGCTGACCATGGAGTTTGTGGGTGTGAAGTTGTCTGCATTAGTATTCAGTTTTAATGCCTCTTTTGCACCACCATTGTCAGGTCCAGGAGAAAGCTACAGTCTAAGCAATAAAGATGTGGGTGATGAATTTGTTTCAGACTGTGAGCTACTAACGAGTAGATTAGTCAGTGGGCTAGATGGGAGGGATGGTACATAGGGCATGAAGGGACCCCGTCACTGAGTCTCCAGAAAGAGTTATGAACTGTATTTCTGAACAGATTAAGAGTGATCTGTTTTTAAAGGGGTTTTTAAACTAGCTTTTATACACATGAATTATTTTTACTTCTTTTTAAAAGTCTTTTCTTCATATAAATACTTTGAACTGAGAACCCTTGTCTCATTCACAATGAATTGCACACCCTGGGGTGTGCTCTTCAAAAACTTGACCTTGCCACAGTTCACATTGTTGCAACACTGCAGATCATTTGAAATCTAGGGCATTGCTTGGTCTGTAAATCACAGTTACAGTTTCTGGTGTCCCTGCACAAAGTGAACTCACAAGAAACAAGGGCAAAAGATAGTGTAACCAGAGATGACTCCAGGATCGAGAAAAGCACCTATTTGCTTTCTGTCTTACAGAACTGGAGGTTGTATTGTTTCCCCTACCTCGCTGTCTGCAGGCCTAATTCCAAACAAAGGCAAGGCCTTTTTGTCTTTATGGATGACAACACATAAATAAAATATAAGTTTACACCACCTTACTGACTTTTTTTCATAGTAACTCTATACAATTTCCACTGCAAGAATATCTGTGTTTCTGCTGGCCTTCTGTGTGCTACTTGGTATGTCCAGTTCTTCAGCAAATAGAAAATTAATGCTGTCCCACATGAAATGGGCAGACTATTCCTAGAATTACTAGGCGAGATGGCAGAAACCATCTGCTAGGAAAAGTTCACAGCTCTAATCTGCATGCTGTGACAACTGTTAGCAAATGAGCTGCACTGCCCTCAACTGCTGTTGAGGCGTTTCCTGTCAGGGATTTAAACATAACTAAGGGGATATGTTCACCTCTCAGAAGCATGCTAATAGCAGTTTTGTAACAGTAATAGACAATTGTTACCAAAAAGCATGTTGGAATGTCACAGACTATAAAAATTCTATCCGAGAGTCCTATGTGAGCTGCTTGTCATCTCCCAGAGTGTCTGAAAGCTTTGCAGACCCTGGGAGATATTCTGGAAGATGTTAAAACTCACCAGCAACACTCATGACCGAATGGATATTCCCCAACTTCCTTCCACAGTTGTAAAGCCTCCTATACATTACTTATTCCTTTATGGCTCTTCACAAAGGAACCTCGGGCACACCAAGCTCTGTGCAGTTTTCTAGCCAGCGCAGACTGTGCACTGTGTTTACCACAGTACTATTTATTGTGGTCAGACACTGCTGACCTTGTCTATTGCTGAGCTATTACCTGCAACTTCTACAGAAGAAGAAGAAATTTATTTGGCTCAAGAAGTTGGATTTAGTTTTAACCAGACTATGTAACATTCAAAGTGTTTATGTACACAGTCCAAGGGCAGCTCCTGCTCTGCTTCACAGCTCCCTTTGCAATATCCAGGAGCACCTCTGGACTGTCAATAGTGTTTAAGCCTAGACTGAATGTGTTTGGGAATAATGTGCACACATCTAAAAATATAATTCTGTTGCATTAATCCTGGTAATGCTAAAACAGGGAAATAGTCTCTGGATTTTTTTCCTGGTCACAGAAGTTCTTTGAAGTTCAGGGGTAAATTCCTTGCCCTATTACAGTATGTATGCATTCTATTACTTAATTCAGTGACATGAGGATTTCAGTAAAGATATTTCCTTGGGTGCTTAGGACTTGGATAAAATTTTGTGAAGTTGGGTTAAGTACTTAGAAAATCTGAGTCAAATAATGGCTTATGCAGAAATTACGGAAGACTGAGGCATAAGCTCCACTTTTTTTTTTGTCTTGTTTGTATATAAAACTGGTAGCTTATATTAAATAGTCTTCCACGTGTTCAAATGTTCATATAAACATTTGAGAGATATGCAGAAGTCTTACAACAGTATAACTTAGAGTAAATAAATCACCGCCATGTAAGAAAGCTTTAACTATGCCAAACATTTCAAGAATGGGAGCATTTTTAAAAAAGTCTCAGTTCCTTCTTTTCTAAAATAAGACTTATCCCATGCCAACCTCAGAAGAGAGTACTACACATTAGCTATTATCTAAACCACCCTTTTAAAAATACAGTGATGAATGAACTTGCAAAGTGTACCAATAGATATAAGCAATACCATTACTTGCAGAGAAAACAGATAATCCACAACCATAGAGATCAATCTACCAGCAGATAAATGATATTATTATTATTGCTGAACAGTACTTCCAGTTTCTTAATAACTGTAAATTTTGGCAGCAAAAACATAGGAGTATTTACTGTTCATAATCTCAAATCATTATGTTGTATCTGTATTTCTTGCAGATTACAATGGGAGTTTTGTGATCTGATCAGTTTTGTAAATCCAAATGCTTATGAATTCACATTTTGCCAGTATGTGAATCATGCAGCCTGTGAAATCCCACCCTAATGGGATTTTCATGTGTAGGGGAATGAATGCATCTAAATTCTGACCCAGCACTATTTCATGTCCAAAAGGAGTTTGCTTTATCTTCAGGTTACAACAAAAATAACGGGAAGAATTCACTGCCACATTATTGGGGTGAAAAGAACACCCACAGTCTCCTACCATGGGTAGGAATTCCTAAGTGGGGTTTCTTAAACCTTCCTCTGAAGGTGCCAGGACTGGCCAGTCTGATTGAACTGGGAGGGGTTAGTGGTCTGAGCTATGACAACTGCTACATTCCTGTGGAAAGCCTGTGTAAGTATCTGTGCTCCTAGGAAAAGGTACAGAGGAAGTACTTTGTATTTCTTATCTCAGATGAAGATATCTTTCTCTGCTTTCGGAATACTAAGAAGTCTGAACTCAGTGTGACTGGTTTCCCAGATGCTAGCTGGGAAAGACAAGAGAAAAGAGAAACAGCCTGGAGATTTTCATTAAGTTCTGGAGCATTCCATACATGTGGAAACATTTGCAGTAGCACTAGCAGTAGTGCCAAATTACCTCTTCTCACCACAGAAGCCATCTTCTGGCCATGGTACCTGTGAGAGAATACATTTCTAAGGTGTCAGCTGCCATCTGTTTGATTTTGCAGGCCAAGGGGGCAGTGGCACCTTATTTCCCATGTATTGACCTGCTTGAAATTCAGTCTACAAAGAGCAGAAGGTAAAAGTAGAAAGAAACAAAACTCCTTTGATTTTTGGGTGAGGTGGGAGAGCCACACACTGGATATGGAGGAAAGAAGCACACTTCTCCATTCTGTAGTTTTTATCAGCTGCATGGTTAATTCCCTGGGATGCTCTCGCAGTGTCTGTACATTCAAATGTACTCAAAGTAAGACATAACTCAAGAGTATTTAACAGTTTATAGCAGGCTCAAAGCTCATTGGAGGCAAATATCACCACACTGAATATAATTCAGTTTATGTTTGCATGCACTTTTAAGTTGTTTTGTTATCAGAAAAAAACCAAATTATTTTATCATAATGGCTACTCCTCTCCTTAGGTCTCCTTTTTGGTCTTAGCTTGTGCCATAGTTGAAACTTTTCTAAATTACTCTTTCCAAAGGAGTGTCATCATTATCATTGTTGTGTTATTTTCCTTTTTTTTAACATTTTATTTGCTTTTATTTTTCTTGTCTTTTCTTGCTTTTTCTTTTTTTTTTTTTCCCCAATATATAGTAGCAGCTTTAGATGCTATCACAAAATGACTGAGCCTGGGACACTATGGACAGGTGCTGGGCAAGATTCTTTACATAGCTCTTCTGGGACAAGGCACCTCAACCCTTGGCCTCTGGCAGCTGTTGTGCTTCTAGTCCTGCATTTACTAAGGATTTCTCTCTCTGCTCTCTGCATGTCCACACTCCCTCTTGTTCTACTCTTGGACCTCCCAAGTTCTTCCCTTTATGCACCTCCTGCAGTTCCAGCCCTGGACTGAAGAGACCATAAGCAGAATCTAAGCTATGCAGATTCAGCCTGTGGAGCTGTTTGTGAGTCAGGTGGACTTTGCTTTTTTGGTTTGTTTGTGTGTTGGGTTTGAAGGGGGGGCGTTATTTGGGTTTGGGGGTATTTGGGGGCATACGTCTTTTGTTTTATTAGATTTATTTGCTCTTTTCCTAATTTTTTTAATGTTCTCTTAGAGACACAGGTCTGAGTTGCAACTCTACTCCTTCCTATTTTGTGAGCAGAGAGAGCAGAATGGCAGCAGCCAGGATGCAGTGTTGACACCTCCTCCTCCAAGGTGTAGCTTGCTGCATGGTTCCGTATGATCTGCTGGGTTTCAGTGCAAAGGCCATGGTCCCTCACTCACACAGCATCTCTGTGTTCATCTGCTTGCACCCACTAGAAGCTTTGTGAAAAAAGGTCATGTCTCTCACAACTATAAAATCAGCATATCTGCTTTGGATTTTTGCATCTGTGATATTATTGTTTCTTAAAAAATATATGCATGTTCTTCTTGCACTCACCTTTTTTTTGGTTGTTTTTAAGAAGACTAATGACATGTGTTTGCTAGAGCAGAATAGGACTTAAATTTTCTTACAGCCTAACCACAAATGCACAAATTCAATGAAACCTTGTTATCTGTTGTGTAACCCTGATCAATGTCACGGACATAATAATCTCTTTCCTATTCCATGCAAGACAGACCTCATGCAATGACATCTGCTCTTTCATTGGCAGGTTTATTTCTTATCATAACATGTGGCAATTGATATTTATATCTCATCTTGGCATTGTACATTTGACATGCAATCAAAGGGCTCCCCAGAGTATTGGAGCCCTTTCTATAGCCACTTGAAGGGCACTTGCTCTTAGGGTTTGAGCTTCACAAATCCGCAAACCATGATTCTGTTTGTACTTCAGCTATTTAACTAACACTCCTGTATTTTGCAATGAGACATTTAAAAGGAGAACCAGACTTCAGTGTCCAGTGGTGAAGGTTACTGTGTTCACCCCAGGATTGTCTCAGCTGCAGGATTTGGAGAGCAGCTGTGCCACGGTGATAAACACTTTACAACCTTCGAGGACCACAATTAGTCCTCAGAAACTCAGTGCCTGTACAGAGCTTTCCTGACAACAGCTAGTGCAGCAAATGGCCTTCCCTGCTCAAACTCACATTTGGAAATACACTTAGTGATATTATTTTGAACTCTTCCTGAAAGTTGTAGAAGTACTGGTTTCCTATAGCAGCAAAAGGAAGTTGACATCCCAAGGGGTTTCTGTTGTGGACACATGAACTGTATGTACTCAGATGTGTGTGTGTGTGTGTGTATGCAATTTCTTAAACTGTTGTGCCTCACTTTTGACCCACGTTTTTCTTCTCCTTTATCATTAATTTGAAATTAAAATATAGAAAACATGTTTCTTATGTTCACTGTCATTTCATGGACAAAACAAAATTTCATTTCATGAAATCTCTCAGCTACTCAAAGCAGTTCTGTCAGTAGAATGCTTAAATGGTGTTCCCAAAATAAATTTTTGTCTCAGTCTTGTGTTCAGAATCTGTTTTTGTTACCTCATTTTTAGATCTAATTTTCCCAGGGTTTCTATTGCATTATATTCTATCTGCCTTTGCTCCCAGTCTCCAAAAGAAACGCAAACCTAATTAAAGACACATGGCATTTTTAGCCTATATTAGTTAGAGACATTTTGATTGAAAATAGGCTTGCACAAAGCCATGGGAAGCTGTTTCCAGGCTTCTTTTTTAGGAGAGAGATGCCACAAGCTTACTCCCAACTTACATAAAGGAGATGCAAGGAAAATATTTCACAGAGAGTACCATAAATACTGTCACGTGGGAGGCTGATCTGCTGTAAAGTAACTCTGCAGGGAAGCATCTGTCCTGGTTTGAAATGGGTACAGCATCTCAGGGGTCATGGTGGACACCAAGCTGTTCATGAGCCAGCAATGTGCCCTTGTGGACAAGAAAGCCAAGGGTATCATGGGGTGCCTTGGAAAGAGCACTGCCAGCAGGCTGAGGGAGGTGATTCTGCCCCTCTACTCAGTCCTAATGAGGGGTATCTGAAGCATTGTGTCCTGTTCTGGGCTCCCCAACACACGAGAGACATGGAGCTCCTTGGGCAGGTCCAGCAGAGGGTGGCAAAGATGATTAAGGGACGATTAAGATGATAAGATCATCTTTCTTATGAGGAAAGGCTGAGGGAGCTGGGCCTGATCAGCCTTGAGAAGGGACCACTGAGAGGCAATCTCATCCATGTCTGTAAGTGTCTGAAGGGAGGGCGTTGAAACGATGGATCCAGGCTCTGCCTGGTGGTGCTGGACAACAGGACAAGAAGCAACAGACAGAAATTGATACACAGGAAGTTCCACCTGAACATGAGGAAGAAGTTTATTGTGCAGGTGACCAAGCACTGGAACAGATTGCCCAGAGAGCCTGTGGAGTCTCCTTCACTGAATATTCTATACAATATTCAAGAACTTTCTGGATGCAATTCTGTGCAATGTGCCTTGCTTGAGCAGAGAGGTTGAACCAGGTGACCTCATCTGTGATCCCTTCCCAACCTTACCCATTTTGTGATAAGCATGTCAATCAGGTGTATGGGAGTACATACATTAATATAGGTATTTATGTACACATATTTAATATATCATTTGCATATATTTAATATATGTACAATGCTTTTCTTACAGCTCATGTTTTGCATGATAAAAGCATGGCACTTAAAGGTTTGCTCAGCAAGCAGTCCCTGCCACGTGACTAGATGCAAGCCCACTCCATGACCTGATCCACAGCTGTGCTTCTCAGACCACTGTGTCCATGGCTGTCCGTAGTGCCAGGATATGATGACACAGCACGTGTTGTTCTTCCTCACATTATCACTAATTATCAAATGAGAACAGTACTGTGTTTATACAAAATATATCTTTGTTGCAACAGAGAGGAGTCAATTCTAGGAAAGGAAAAGCTCAGTCACAGAAAAGAGGTTGTAACAGGAACAGCAGATAACAAGTTACTTTCGTATCACTCATTGTCACCCTGAAGTCCTGAAGTTTCTTATTACCCTGACACAAATTTTGCTCCTTCTTTCATGAATAGAGGTGCTAGAGTAGAACCATTTCCCAGGAACAACATGAAGATGCCCAGTCAGGCCATGTGTCACCTAGCACAGCATCCTGACTCCGATGGTGGTCAACAGTAAATGTCTGAGAGTACAAAAAGGGGGAAAGAATAAAATAATAATTCCCAAAATACATATGTTCAGCTGAAAAATGTAAAGATGGGGATTTGAACTAGAAATTGTGTGTCTATGTATCTAATAGACCCTGATGGATCTATTTGTGAATTTGTACAAATGGCTTTTAATTTTTTTTTTCCATATAAACATCTGGAATCAATAGCTTTTTTGATGATGATATAGTGAAAATATATCTCTACTGAAGTTATAAGCACTTAACATTCAGAACCCGTTATTTTGTAATTTACAGCTATATGTAGCACTTTTTTTTTTTAATTCTTCAACTGAAGTCTGAACAGCTTTAGTATGTACTGGGAGGAGGAATCTTTAACATTGCAAATTAATTTTTGGACTCCATGATCATGTACAGGAATGGAGGCTGAAAAGCAGAAACAAATCAGGCATTAGGGTTTAAGACTTTTGAGGCATAAAATACATCTGCCAAACAGCAGCCACACCAATGTCTTTTTACAGAATAATGTCCAAAATATCTTCAGTCAGGCAGAAACAACTTTATCCAAGGTGCTACATTCCTGTTTTGAACATCTCTGAAGGATAAGGGTGTCATTAAGTAGCACTCCTGTTAAATCTTTCACTGATGGCACAGTAGCAGAATCAATATGACTCAACTTTAATATACAATCCTAATTTGAGAGACTTGTGACTTGAAATTTAGGAGCCCTTTCCACTACAACTTGCACTTTCCATCAACCTGAAAGTGTTGATGCTTTTACCTAATGACATATAAATACTATACTCCTATATGGACCGCCATATGACCTTAAAGAAACTCAAATTCAATTGTTGTTTAGACAGCAGAGTCATTTCAAGAAGTTTAAAACACGTTGCAATCACTTCTCATTTGCTGACAGAACACAGGACATTTCCTTTAAGAAGTTTAAAAAGAAAAATAGAATCTATTGCTCTACCTTCACCTTGACAGTGTCCCAGGACAGCAAGCACCCTGTCTCTTTCACAGCCATTCTTGCCTGAGCTATTCTAGAAAACTCATAGTTCTTTCACAATCAGTAGGAAAAGTAGCCTACAAATTATTTTCCTCGATAAGAAGCCCACATCCATAAGAGGAAGGCTTTTCTAATGGCATTTCAATTTGTAAGACTTTGGGTAATTCCCCTAGTTTGTTTCTAAAAGCCAGATTTATCCTCATGCTAATAAAAGGTTCTAAGCCTTGTCTATAATGCAGTGAACAAGGGCACAACTCACAGAGAGCTCTGTAAACAGTGGCCCAGTAGAAATGTGAACCACATTGCACTCCCCTACTCTGTCAGTTGCCCTTGCTGCTTTGGCTCTGTACTCTTTTGGCCTGTAGGTCACTGCTTCTCTATGTGCCTGGCTGACACGCAGCTAGTGCTGCTCACAGAAATCAGAAACCTCAAAAACCTGCCACAGCTGAACACAAGCAAATCTACCAGCAAATAGAATCTGTTGAGCCTTTGCATTTTTGGGGCTATATGTAAATTAAAAGCTCTTCTAAAGCCTTTGAATCAGAATTTGCAGAATGTGGGGTCTAAATATTGGTGAATTTATTTTTATTGAGAGAAAATGTTCTGGCAGAATTTCAACCAGACCTGGCACTGAGCCCCACTAATTTCCTCACAAATGTTTTTCTTACGGGTTTTCATGATTAAACTGTGATCCTTACAGATTGATATTGGCAGAGTTTAAATACACATTTGGATCTGGAGCAAGTGCACTATTACATGCTTAAAAATAGGATTGAAAAAAATAGCTGCACTTCTGTTGTTCAGGTCCTAGACAGTTAACATAAACTGTGCTTCTTTCTGCAATCACAGTATTTGTATTTCATTCCATCACTCTGACTAAAACATGACAGCAGTTACCTTTCTGAACAAATTCCAAAAGGCTCATGTACTTCCAACTATTTTGTCCCTTGCTGTGCTGAGGATGTCTTCCCAGGCTACTACGGCTGCTTTTCTTCTCCCATATTTGGAAGTTGGCCTTCAGCATGGAGATCCCTTGAGGGTTTCTGTTTAAATTCCAGAGTCACTGTTGCACATTACCATTTCCTTCAGCTGATGTAAATCAAATACAGTATGAGTGAAAAATGTGAGTCTAGGCTTGGCTAAGTGCTTTGCAAGGGGAACTGTGATGAAGGCAGAAAGTTTGTCTCAGGAGGCAATGTTTCACAAGTGTGCTTTGCACAGTGGGACATTGCTGAGGCTATTGCCCCTCTTTCAGCACCAGTTTGCACACACTTCACCATTGAGTTGGCAGTGCTGACACAGTACGAAACAGTGGGGAGCTCACATGGAAAATATTGTTGCCTGGCATCAGGGACATTTTTCTATACACAGAGCACAAAACCAAAACAGGAATTTAATTTCACCCCTGGCATTTTAGGGCATTTGTAGCAAATTTAATAGCCCAAAATTTTTGCTTCTCATTCTCCAGCAACTTCAAGATAGCAGAACCCAAACAGCTCCCAATTTCAAAAAATGTAAAAATTTTTATTAATCAACTGTTGCCTTTCGTAAGTACACGAAATACATGATATTGTATTGCATATAATGACTTAAATAGGAATTATTTGGAAATATTTTAACAGAACTAATAGTTTATAGCCAAGCTTCTTTAGGACAGGATTTATGAACCTCTCATTCCTAACTCTGAATACAGACATGGCAATGTCACCTGTGGAATGGGGCAAAATGCCACTAACAATTGACACCTACAAGAAAGCAAGGCAAAGCACAGGGATTTTCCCTATGGATAAAAGATTCACAGTTTGATTTTTCATAGCTAGGAATCTAGCTATAGAGGAGACTAAGAGAAAGATGATCATGTTTGTCGTAGACTGAAGAGATTCTAAAACAAGTTATGGATATAACATGCCATGACAACATTAATGTAGCATGAATCGATGTAATTTTGGATTCTTCCCTTTGCAGCAGAATAAAACTCACTACAATCCTGATGATATTTAAAATCATGAGTGCCAGTGTTGAATACACACTGTCCTTGCTGTAATGCCACTGCATTTTATGTGGAACAGAGAACACAAAGGTTCACAAAGCAATCTTAAAATAAGTCCTACTGAATTTTCCCCAAGTACAAGGTCCAAGTATATGAAAATAACTGAAAGTTCAGGATCTGGGGGCAGGAGGAAAGAAGTATTTTTGCATTAGGTTAATTGTCTTTCTCTATTGTAATTACTTGAAGCTCCTCTGAAACACTTGAAGAGTTTTAGTCAAGATGTATTACTGAATACAACACAGATAAGAAACTCAAAAGTATGTCAAAAAAGTATATTTATTCTGTGGATTTATATCTCCACTGTATATGGAGGGAGTTTATGAACTGATACAGAAATTAAGTGCTATCAAGCATTTTCTATTTGAACCCTAATTTGGCCATTTAGTTTTTGCTGATGTCAGCAGACTCCTATATCTTCTAATATATGGCTACAAATCTTTAGCTTGGACACTAAATCAGATAATTATATAAGCCATAAAGAATCTAGGAACATGTTCAATATCTCTACAATTATGGAGTTAAAAACCAATCACATGCAGGCATATATAGAAACAGTTCATTATCACTCCATATAGTACTTCTTCATTTCAGCCAGTGGCTTTTCAACAAGTGTTGCTCAGTCTAAAGGCTTTCATGGACAATTTGAACATACACAGAATTGCACAACCCCCCAAGTCTGTTAATCCTGCAGTAGGGAAATAAATAACTTATGAGACTCTAAACCAGCAGAACATTTAAAATTTCAGAGCCAACTTACACTTCCCAATACACACATGCCTTAATACTTGAGTAAATCAAATCCAGTACAAGGAACCACTAGGAAAGAAGTTGATACATACAAGCACCTAACATTAGAAGTCAGGATAAAAGCCTGCAGAGGCACTGATGAACATATACCCCTGCCCCCAAAAAATCAAGTATTGCTTAGATCATCTTGGAGGCTGATTTGGATACAGAGGTCCTTGAAATGAGATTGAACATACCTGCATGCAAAAATACTTAATCAAAGACTGAGATGTGTTCTTGCAAGGCAGATAAAAAATGTGAGAACTTACCGTAGGCACCTCACCTGAAGTATCTGTCCATTTCAGTGCAAAGCAAAACAGGGGAAGCTTAAACTGATCAACAGGCGTAGTTTAAAACAGCCTTTTCTTTTTAAGGAAATACACCAAGACCATACAAGAAGTTAGTTGCCACATCTCAGCAGGTACATGCAGCAGCTCTGTAAACTGCTTGATGACAAGAGCCTTACTGCTCTCACAAAGTATGTTCTTGGAAAGGAATAATGGACCAGCAAAGGCCATTTAAAGCCAAATGACAACATCCACGTGAGGTTTAATAGCATTAACTTAAACACATCTGACATCTTCAGTTTATTTGCCTCAATTTCCTTGTGTCTGTGTGTAGAAATGACCATAAATATTAGCCAAAATCCCTACTTGCAAAATGAATGTTTAGACTATTAAAATGGTCACCTACTGCAAATAAAGCACTTGGATTGTTTACCAGGTAGTCAATTATACTGACAAGCTCTGAGCCAGTATAGGAGTCAAGCTCCTGAAAACCACCTGTTGCTCTATGAAACACTGAAGTCTACTGTAGGTTAATAGTAATGTTAGCACAAGAGTAGAAAGACTTTTTGTTTGCATTTACTGTGAACAGACTGTACAATTTTAACTGCACATACACTATCATACGTGCTTTGTGTGTACATGATAATACATTTTCACCTGCAATTTTTTAGAAGAAAAGTTGAAAAATGCTTTTTTGAACCTCATCCCTAGTTAGCAATTTCTAGAACAAAAACACACAAAAATATATATTTATTATGCTTGCCTTTCTTTTCTATATGTTTCATGTTCTAAAAACATTCCTTGAATTTTGTTGTTACATTGTTGTGATACTTACTCCACAATAAACCACTTCAGAATGTAATGTAGCTAAAAAAAGTTTTGGGTTCAGTACAGTTGACACAGTAACTGAGAAGATGAAAAAAATGAATTACATTTGCACTCTCAGTTTCCCAGCAGAACTTCTAGCAAGAAACCCCTTGCAGGAGGCAGGGAATTGGTAGCAGCCTTCTCTGCTGACCTCAGCCCCACTATGTCTTCACAGCAACAGAACACAGCTATAGCAGGGCAGCTGGGAACCGAGTGGTGTTGTGTGATGAAACATAGTTTGTATTCAGGAGCTGGATGACAACTGTGATGTAAATTTTCCAGTTGTAATAGGCAGCTCCCATCTACCTCAGACAGTGACTGATGATGAGTCAGTGTATAAAAATTCTGAAGTGTTGGTGTCATTGCCGTTCCTAGAACACAGCCAGCCAAGATGCAGAACTAAACAGAACCTAACCTGGTTTCATGGCAAAAGTCATCTAAATAACGGCAAAGCACATTGACAGGCCATCGTGGTGAAGTTACACTGTCAAACACCTTAGTAATCTGCTCATTCTTTCTCCAAGGTTGTATTTTATTAGGCACGAAATTTATTCCTCCTGTGCCAGTCACCTACACACTACAGCTATCAGTATAGTAACACCCTTCTACAACAAACTCATGACAAATTTAAAATTTATGTTTAAGGTGGACATCAGCACAGAAATAAAAAAAAACCCTTTTTACTTAAAATTCAATCAGCCGTTGCTTACTCCTTAGGCTACCCCAAGTTAATGCTTGATAAGAAGGAAATGCAGAATGCCCACTGATGGACGGTAGTCACCAATTCTCCAGAAGCTGATAATAAAGACACTAAACCTTAAATTTCTTCATATGCTTAAATCTTCATAGGATCAAGACATTTATACAATCCAGTTTATGCAATATATGAATATAGCATTTCTATGAATTTCCTCAGGTAGCTAATTAGTTTTTACTCAGGAAAGTTAGAAGTTGGTGCAGTAAAGAAAAAAGATCAGATGACTCCAGAGAAAAGTGATTAATCACAGACAAGTGTGTTTTCCTAGAAAGCATCTATTCTCTGCTGTGGCACCTAATACTGAAAATAACTACTGTAAAATGAAGGCCAGTGCTTTGAGCTGATCAGACATGTTCACCTCAATTAAGTATTAATACTAGCAAATTACCTTATAACTGCAGACAAATGCAGGTTCATGAAGCTCTTTGCAAACAGCTCAGTTCCACTGCTCCCACCACTTGCAGCTGCAGCGGCAGGTACCCTGAGCATGGGATACAGAACTCTCCAAAAGACACTGTGGCAGAGGCTGCACTGCAGCTATGCTTTTTGTAAGCACACAGTGTCCTCCCTTTTTCCACCTAAGCCTATTGCTTCTGTATTCATGTATCTCACTTACCTCAGTGGAAGACAGAATTTTTTTTTTGCTTAGTTGAAAGACTTGTGAAAAAAGGAGAATTTATTTGATCATTTGGGTCAGAGAGACATTATACCCCTAAAGACAACGGAGATTTCTATAAGCAGAAGAGTCTACTGACATCAGGTTCTCTGCAGAAATGGGTTTAACTGGACTCATATGAGCTTGTATGAAATACTAAAAGACATGGAAAGAATGCCTTAAAAGCTAATCCTATCATTCTAAGTACATTAACTTATTTGAGATAAGTAAATGGTCACCACTGTTAAGCTGGTCACCACTGTCATGCTAATAATAGATACTACTTCTTAATAATGCTAACAATTTGAGTGTATGGAAAGGAAAGGACATTTTGCATCCATTTGTTTTGTTTGCTATGCAATACCATATTGGAAGAGGACAAAAGAAATCACATGTTTCCATCCTGGACTTTATAAACAGAAAATATCAAATCTATCATTACTTCTAACCATCTACTAGGACCCAATGAATTAATGATTAATGTAGAACTTGGGGAAGCAACATCACAGCAAGAAACTGAACTTTTTGAAAAAAGTACCTGCCTCGAAGCTGTTACTCATATGACATCAATGTGACAGCTGTGAATACTGCAAGGGAAAGAGAAAACTCTGTAAATTTAGTACTTTAAATGAAAAAAACCCAACAACCAATAAAACAGTGTTACGTACATTGCTGTTAATTGGATGGAATTATGCTGGATGTGGCTTCAAAAATTAGGCAGCCACACCAACAGCATGGAGGAAATTTCACTGATGGGCATGCAGTACAGTCACATAATGCAAAGAATAAAATTTAAATTTTGTATGGGCAAAAATTACACCTATATAAGTGAAATAGTGAAACAAACTCTTAATACCAACACATCCCAAATACAAGTACAGAGTTTGGTCCTGTATGCAGGAAAAGTTCCAGGAGGCCACCGAAAATTGCCATTTGTTCTGTATTTTAATTTGCCTGCAGTAACTGTACCTATTTGAGCCACCAGATCAGCCTTTTATAATGATCAGATAACACTTTTCCCTGAAAGTCATATGCATAAACATGCGTATTTCAGCCATAAGTCAGTACACACAATCCTAAATCTAAAATAATTATTTTTAATCAAAGAGCTTCGCTTATGTGAAAGTCCCACAAATTACTAATGTGGGGTTTATTAAGTTTGCATACTTCCATAAAACAGAATTTAGCAGATTATTAGACATGGACTAATTGCTTTTTGTAATTCTAAGATCCTGCACACTGCTGTCCAGAAGGATTTTTACCTATTCTTGTTATTACTGATCCACAGTATGTGAAAGAAGTACTGCTAAGCACGTATATGCTAAAAATGGTACCTGCTATACAGCCAATAGCAAACAACATATGCTACTCTTACAGTGCACAGTTCAAATAATTTAAAACACTCATTAGTGCTGAAAGACTAATACTGTAATTACATTTTGCATGCCAATAGCATAATTTGATTATCTGTTATTGCGCCTACAGGTATACCTCTTTCCAAAGCAAGTGGGATTGTACAACATAGAAGTTAGTACTATGATTTCTACCACTGGAGATTCAATAAATACACACACACAGAAATACAATTTCCATCATACTAAAAGAGAACAGTAAACAAACCAGAACAAAAAAACTTATGAGCTAAAGGTGTTGCTGAGATTTCTTAATCCTGCACAAAATCTGTTTTTCATAGCCTTTTAGGCCTAAAAGGCTTGGAGCCTTTTAGGAGCTTGGAGCTCCCTGTAGCTCCAACCATGCAACGCTGGTACAAGTTACAAAGAGATCCTTGAGCTCTCACCAGCCTTACTGTTTTAACTGCTCTTTCTATATCTCCCTGTGTCTTCTGGTAGGAGTGGCTGTGCTCAAACACTGCACAGAAAACATATTGTTTGCTCTGGAACACTTCAGACTGCAACCTAGTCTGACAGGGACGTTGATTTATAGCTTAAAATAGCAGCACAAGGATAAAAACTCCTACAAGCCGGCAATAACTTTCCAAATCTGAACCTGTGCTCGTTTATCAAAGAAAGTAAGAAGTGCAGAGCGTAACTCCTTACTCACGTTTTATTTTATTACCACCAGTGCCGCCAGTGCCACAAGAAAGCGTGCCCGGGGCACGCCGGAGGGCGGGCAGCGCTCGTACGGGCTCACCCCGAGCCCTGCTGGGACTGGCGCTGTGGGAAAGTAGCGATTTATGTTCCTCTCTGACTACGCTTTGCACTCCTTCTCCCGACACCACGCCGCTCACCTAAGTGTATTTAAACAAGCTCCCGCTGTTACCACCAGTCATAGCGGTAAAACCCGAGCCGAGGGTCACTCTCCCGGTAAGTGCTGCCCCGCAGGGCGGCCGCCGCCGCCTCAGCGCAGTCCCGCCGTGTCCCCTCAGCCCCTGAGGGGCGGCGCGCGGGGAGCGGGCCGGCAGGGACAGCCCTCCCCACCTGAAGCGGAGCGCGGGCGGGAAGCGGCGCCCGCAGCCTCTCGCCACTTTTCCTCAGTGTGGGCGGAAGCGTTTGGGGCCGCGCCCAGGGCGGGCCGCGCAGGGCTGACTGCAGGGAGAACAAACGCCCCGCACGAAGCGGCGCGCCCCAGGCAGCGCCTGGGGACAGCGGGTCCGGCCAGGAGCGCCACCGTCCCTCGGCCACCCCCGTCCCAGCGATGCCCAACCCCACACGCCCGGCCAGGCGGTCACGCTCCGCCTCAGCCCAACGGAGCGAACTTGCGCCGGGCGCCGGCGGCGGGCGTGGCGCAGGAATCCCGCCACCCTCGCCCCCCGCTATCCCGGCACCCCGGCGTTAATCGTCTCCTTATATGGACACCAGAATGTCTGACGTCATCTCGACTCTGGGAAACCAGCGCCAGCGCAACCAAGCTTGGTTGGGAAGGCGGGTGGTGCGGGAACGGCGGCGGGTGGAGGGGGGAGGAGGCTCTGGAATGTTGATGGACGCGGCGTTGCGCCACTGGCAGCGGCGGCCCCTGCTCGGCCATTGGGCGAGGCGGCCGGG
>VXAX01002113.1:57660-134715 GCA_013399835.1 Leptocoma aspasia
CGCCATGCCCGTCTTCCACACGCGCACCATCGAGAGCATCCTGGAGCCGGTGGCCCAGCAGATCTCCCACCTGGTCATCATGCACGAGGAGGGGGAGGTGGACGGAAAGGCCATCCCGGACCTCACCGCCCCCGTGTCGGCCGTGCAGGCCGCTGTCAGCAACCTGGTGCGGGTGAGTAGCGGCGGCCGGCCCGCCTCCTCCGCGCCTTCTCCTGGGAGCGACTTTGGCCGCCGCGGCCGACTTGGGAGTCCGGCGGCGCCCGCCCGCCCCGGGCTGTCGCGGA
The DNA here is from genome assembly GCA_013399835.1 of Leptocoma aspasia. Lineage (NCBI taxonomy): Eukaryota > Metazoa > Chordata > Aves > Passeriformes > Nectariniidae > Leptocoma > Leptocoma aspasia. Next base: position 57,945 of record VXAX01002113.1, read on the forward strand.
CAGGTGTCCCGGCCCCCGCCCCGTGAGCAGCGGCTGGGCGCGGTGCCGGGGCCCGGGAAAGGGTTAAGTTGGAAGGCTGTCTGGACGTCTGCGGCTCCCGCCTGGAAGCCGCCTTCGTTTGTTCCCGCTCCGGCCGGCGAAGGAGCCGTGAGAGCCGTGCTGCGGCGCAGTGAGTTGTCCCAACAGCGAGTTGCTCGCCGTCTCGGAACGGAGAAGCCTTTGCCCACCTGAGGAGCGGCATCGCGTTAAAGTGCAGTAAAGCGCAGTAGTTGCTGCTGTTCATACCCGCCCCGAAACGCTTCACAGATGGTTCTGATACGCTGTGTGGTTCTTTGCTGCCTAGGAAACTCCTATTTTAAGTGTATGCACTATAAAAGGCAAAATACTTACTTGGCGTGAGCCTATCCAAAAAATCCCAAACCCAACCAATAACAAAGGCCAAACGTCCCCGTCATTTGGGTTTTATTTTTAAATTGGTGAAGGCTGGCTGTTCCTTATCAGTGCGGGAGTTGAGGCGGGACAGACCTGTGGCTTCCAGGCAAAGTCTGAAGCTGTAAATTGTTCTTGTTGCGTAGCCTCGAATATGAGTTACTGTTTGCTTGTGGGAAGCTAAAGGTGATGGAAATTTGGCCTGACTCTCTCGACTTCTTGAAAGCAGTTTTGCATAGCTTGTGTCTTTAAGATCCGAGTACTTGCTGTATGGACACTGCAGTATGAGAAGTGCAAGTGACTAATACATCTGAAATGTTGTAGTCGTATTAGCATTTATAATCAACAAAAGAGAAACGAACAATATTTCTGCAAGGCAGAAATATTTTCTTTGATATAGAAAGCACTGTGACATTGCCTGCTCTTCTACTGCATTAAGAATTACCTTGTAATACTTAGCTTGCACCTTTGTTAAGCTTGTTTACAGATACTGAGTTCATTTTTGAGCATCACGTGTTGCTTGCTCATTTTGAATCCTGTAAAATTCTGAAGTAATTCCTGGCAATAAATACCCCTTGCCAGTAAACTTTGCCTTAAAATGAATAGCTATTCAAGTGAAAATACTGTGTCACTGTTAACCAATGTTTTAGTGCACTGAAATCATGAGGCTTGTGGGCATAAGAAGCTGTCAAGATGACTAATGTATGTGATGTGTTTATCACGTTTTGGCCTGTAGTACTTGCTGCTGCTAGAATAACTTGCCACTTTGAGGTTTTGCAGTTTACTACAGTGTAACTAGGTCTCTTGGTCGCCATGACTATAAATATTACAGACTGTCTAAAATACTTGTGCTTCTTGCTGACTATAGCAGGCACTCATCTTTTTATGAAGAGCAATCATTCTGCAGCAATTCACTGATGTAATAGGTGTTTTGGCTGTAAGGGTGTGAAGCCTGTGTGTATGAAATACTTTTCCTTGAAAGGAAGATGTTGGAATAATGCTTTGCTTCTCTGAGCTAACCCTGTAACACTGGGTTGTGTGACTATTTTTCCCCACCCCACCTTTCTCTCAAAAAAANTGTGCCGCACTCCGCTCCGGGGCGAGGGGAGCTCGGAGTGGGCGTTCGGTTTCCTATTCTTCCTCTTTTTCCTCTTTGCGCGGAGGCCGCGGCTTTCTCTGTGGGGCGCCAGCCCGCAGGGACAGAGTTTGCCAGNCTGTTTTTCTCTTCTTGCCTACTAGTTTGATAAAAGGAAAGATTGTTGTGTTGTTTTTTTCTGTGTTTATTCACAAAGAGCAAGTAGAAGTGGTGGAATCTGAGGTGGTAGTTACCAGGAAGATACCCTAATCTGTTAAAATCCAGCTTTGTCTACATTAGGAAACAGAACTTTAATTCTGCATTTTTCCTATCTGGAGGTCTGTTTTCAGTGCATCACGCTGAAGTGTAGAGGTGATTTATGAAACAGCAGTTTCGCAGGAGAATTTGTGCAGACAGGTTCTCAAATTACGAGCCTTTTGGTGGCTCCCCAGGTGACAGCAAAGATGGAGTTATCAGTGCAACCAGGAGAGTAATGTAGCTGCTGGCTCATTGTGTTGCTTTGCTGTCTGCTCAGGGTTCTTAGTGTAGTGTGAGTATCACAAAGTACACAAAGAAAAGTACTGAGGAGCAGGGAGTTTTTTAGTGATAAATTTTCATATGCAGCACTACTCTCCAGCTGCCCAGCTTATGGTATGGATTCTGCAGTTTGAAAAATGCAACATTTAATTGATTTAACTATCATGTCTGTGTAATTGCTGGTAGTAGTGTTTGAAGTTTTGAGACCCATTCTTGTGGAAGGCCTAGAAGATTTACTGTGAGGGGAAATGGGCTAGGAAATGACTATATGCCTATAAGGAATGACGACCTATAACTTGAACATTCCTGAGATGGAGTTAGCACAATACACTATTCAAGATGGAACAGAGGTTGATAGATATGAGAGTCTTACATTAGGACTATTAGATGAGTGGAAAGGGAGTCCTCCTCCTAAATACCCTGACTAGAGACCTCTATAAGAAAACTTTTCTTTTGGCATGTATTTCTGTATTTTCTGTCATCAATGGTTATGCTGTATTTTAAGGTTTGCCTGAAGCCATCTTAAATTACATGGCTTTTTTAATGTAAATTTTGCACATTTAAGTGGACTATCATAGAGATACTTCCTTGTCAGAACCTAATTGTAAAGTAATCCTGGAGAAGAGATTGTCCAAGTCATTGTTGAAGTTAATGAAATAACTCAATCTTTACAATTTAGTAATTCCTGTAGTAAAATACCAAAGAAAGACTTGGTATTCTGTTTCCAATATGTGACAGTTTGCTTCCACTGCATCTTGATTATTCTGTTGGGGAATAGCTTTTGCACAATAATTCTCAAATTGTTTTGAAGTATTTTGATGAAATTTCTTAATTTTGGGGTAAAGTCCTTGTTGCCTGTGCAAAAATATAATGTGGAGGTAAGCATCAGAAGTGTTTTTACACAGAAATCAACTTTGACTGGAGCCAGGAATTTGAGGGAGAGGCTTCAGATACCACAAGACTATGAATTTACTAAATTGGTTCTTCTTTTAACTGAAAATGTTAATGTTTGTATTGGCTTATGTTTGTAGTGGATGTGTGCCTCTTATGGGAAGGTTGGCACTTGGTATTTCTTTTAGCTAAAAGATGTGATCAGTAGTAAAGGCTGCCTAATAGATATGGAATAATTTTGAACTTGCTAAGTGTCCTATTAGTTTAGAGGAGAGTGAAATGAAATTTAGAGTTTTAACTAGTCAAGCTTCCCAGGGAGGAAATGAACCATGNGAAGATGTTGGAATAATGCTTTGCTTCTCTGAGCTAACCCTGTAACACTGGGTTGTGTGACTATTTTTCCCCACCCCACCTTTCTCTCAAAAAAAACTTGATCTGATAAAATTTCATTTATTAGAGAAATGCAGAAACAGATTTAGTTTCCTTTTGCAGCTTGCTAATGCTAGCTCTTCTTTAGTTTCGGACGCCTCTGTTTTTCTCTTCTTGCCTACTAGTTTGATAAAAGGAAAGATTGTTGTGTTGTTTTTTTCTGTGTTTATTCACAAAGAGCAAGTAGAAGTGGTGGAATCTGAGGTGGTAGTTACCAGGAAGATACCCTAATCTGTTAAAATCCAGCTTTGTCTACATTAGGAAACAGAACTTTAATTCTGCATTTTTCCTATCTGGAGGTCTGTTTTCAGTGCATCACGCTGAAGTGTAGAGGTGATTTATGAAACAGCAGTTTCGCAGGAGAATTTGTGCAGACAGGTTCTCAAATTACGAGCCTTTTGGTGGCTCCCCAGGTGACAGCAAAGATGGAGTTATCAGTGCAACCAGGAGAGTAATGTAGCTGCTGGCTCATTGTGTTGCTTTGCTGTCTGCTCAGGGTTCTTAGTGTAGTGTGAGTATCACAAAGTACACAAAGAAAAGTACTGAGGAGCAGGGAGTTTTTTAGTGATAAATTTTCATATGCAGCACTACTCTCCAGCTGCCCAGCTTATGGTATGGATTCTGCAGTTTGAAAAATGCAACATTTAATTGATTTAACTATCATGTCTGTGTAATTGCTGGTAGTAGTGTTTGAAGTTTTGAGACCCATTCTTGTGGAAGGCCTAGAAGATTTACTGTGAGGGGAAATGGGCTAGGAAATGACTATATGCCTATAAGGAATGACGACCTATAACTTGAACATTCCTGAGATGGAGTTAGCACAATACACTATTCAAGATGGAACAGAGGTTGATAGATATGAGAGTCTTACATTAGGACTATTAGATGAGTGGAAAGGGAGTCCTCCTCCTAAATACCCTGACTAGAGACCTCTATAAGAAAACTTTTCTTTTGGCATGTATTTCTGTATTTTCTGTCATCAATGGTTATGCTGTATTTTAAGGTTTGCCTGAAGCCATCTTAAATTACATGGCTTTTTTAATGTAAATTTTGCACATTTAAGTGGACTATCATAGAGATACTTCCTTGTCAGAACCTAATTGTAAAGTAATCCTGGAGAAGAGATTGTCCAAGTCATTGTTGAAGTTAATGAAATAACTCAATCTTTACAATTTAGTAATTCCTGTAGTAAAATACCAAAGAAAGACTTGGTATTCTGTTTCCAATATGTGACAGTTTGCTTCCACTGCATCTTGATTATTCTGTTGGGGAATAGCTTTTGCACAATAATTCTCAAATTGTTTTGAAGTATTTTGATGAAATTTCTTAATTTTGGGGTAAAGTCCTTGTTGCCTGTGCAAAAATATAATGTGGAGGTAAGCATCAGAAGTGTTTTTACACAGAAATCAACTTTGACTGGAGCCAGGAATTTGAGGGAGAGGCTTCAGATACCACAAGACTATGAATTTACTAAATTGGTTCTTCTTTTAACTGAAAATGTTAATGTTTGTATTGGCTTATGTTTGTAGTGGATGTGTGCCTCTTATGGGAAGGTTGGCACTTGGTATTTCTTTTAGCTAAAAGATGTGATCAGTAGTAAAGGCTGCCTAATAGATATGGAATAATTTTGAACTTGCTAAGTGTCCTATTAGTTTAGAGGAGAGTGAAATGAAATTTAGAGTTTTAACTAGTCAAGCTTCCCAGGGAGGAAATGAACCATGTGGTGATTTTTTCCGAATTGTTTGGTTTTCTTGGTGTTTTTTTTAATCAGACTTTTAGCCTATTTTAAAAATGGGTTTTTTTATCAAGGATGGCTCGTGATAATGCAGAAATGGTAAACCAATCACACACATTATATATGTGGTTTTATTTCATGGAGGAGAAAAAAGATTGCTACTTTGCAGTAGTGGATTTATGAGCATTTATGTTCAGACCAGTGTTATATTATTGCCAAACAGAGACAACAAATTCTACTCTGATGTTGTAAGCCCCATAGTGCCTTGTATGGATTCTGGCTTTCTGTCAGTACAGGCATAGCCCACTTGGGTCAGTTCTCTCTGCTGTTTCAGACAGAGCTGCCTCAGCAGTGTTGCTGTTGCTCTGCTAAATGCCAACAATACCATGGGTGAAGCTGCTGAGTTTCACAGATTGGGTTGTAATTGTCTGCATGAAAATTAAGGTAGTAGAAGGGACTTGGGAAGCACACAATTCAAAATATTGGAGTGGGCTCAGCAGCTCAAGGAGGTGTTGCTTTTTCAGAGTCTGGGCTGTTGAACGAGGTCAATGGTCTGAAAGATCTGGCCTGCTTTGCTTGAGACTTACCCTGTTTTCATGGCCTTCATTTTCGTAGAGCTTGGGACATCTGAGCAAAGTGATGCTCATAATGGAAGATTTCAGAACATTAATGGTAACAAGTGAAGTGACTGAGATCTTTCAGAACAGAGATCTGCTCTGAAAAAACAGGGCTTGTCTATTTGATGATGCAACTTCTGCCACTGCATGGTCTGTGCTGTCCTTTTATATGTGAGTCTGTTTCACAAGTGTCTATATGCATCCAGTTTCTATTATGTTATTTTTTAATGGGAAAATACTGCTTTACTCTCTATTAAATGGCTGATGGAACATTTCTCAAGAAGGTGTTATTGTTGGATGCTGTGCTATGGCTTTATTTACCTACTGAGGTTTGGAGGCTTATGAAACACTACCTTTCTCTATCTCAGTTACTAACTGTGACTAGCTAGGTCAGGCCTGACTAGGTCAGGCTAATCATCAGGAAGGGTCTCTTAGATTATAAATCTCCTGTCTCATAGTCAGGGTTTATCAGATGTTTCCTTTAAGTAGATCTGGGCCAAGTACTAATTTAAAATGTAAATAAATGCAGTCTAGAGTAAGATTAAGCTTGACTGGAGATTGTACTTGATGGGAACAAGACTCTGTACTACTGGGTCAAAGATTTTTGTGACTTCCAGAAGTTGTGAGGTCAGTCGCTTTAAACTACCACCAGCTGAAGCCCACTCCATCTAGGCACAACTAAAACTACCCAGATAGCTCTTAAAACAGATGGAACTTAATACCAGTACTTTGGCAGAGACATAAAGCTTAAACCAAAATAAAGAGTTAACTATGGGAGTGTTGCATTTACTGTAGCTATAGCAGGTGTCCTATCTCAGCAGAGGAAGAAGCAGTAATCACCTGAAGCCACTGGCATGTTCTGTCTGCATATCCACTGGGCCTCTGACATGTGTCAAGTTGCCTGGGGTTGTAGGGCCATTTGGAAAAGGCTATCCATCTTCCCTGGACAAGCTGTAAATTGCCTACTGATACCTGCAAACCACCAGCTTGGAAATCACCTGTTTAAATGAATTTGTGAAGAATGCAGCCTGCCTTGAAACCTTTGTCATGATTCCAGCAGCAAAAGTCAAATACACAGATAACACCTGGAATGAGGAGAAATGGTCTGGCTGTTGAGAGTGGATGATAAAACAGCTTTATCATCCTAAGTTTTCTTTTGGCATAGCTGACTTCCCTGTAATTCAGGCTGCAAAGAGAGGAGTAAGCTGTTGTGAGCAGCTTAGTGTTTCTCTTTGAGGGGAAAAAATAGCTTGCAATGTGTTTATATATCTTGGAAAAGGATAGAGAAGAAAGGAAAAAGATAAGCTTTTTTCCTTGTAGAATTTTCAGCGCAGCACAAAAGATGACTCTCAAGAGGGTTGTGGTTTTTGCATTTCTCCTTGATGTTTATAACTTGTCTTGGGGAGGCACAGATCTATACATATCCCATTTCCAATCTATAATATTGTTACATTTTGAAGCTGAAATAAATGGTCAAAAGAGCAGATCATCTGAACTCTACAGAACTCAAACTTAGTGACAAGTGAATGAGCACTAGAATAGGCTTGAAGATCTCATGAGAGAATGTCTTTTCACTAGAGCTTTCTAGGTCTTATGTGTAGTAGAAAACTGTGATTGGTGTTTTACAAAAAATAAAAATGTCCTTTTTTTATTAGAATATCCTTCTTCAGTGTACAGCAATTTCTTTGGGAGTCATTTGCCATATTGTGGGAACTGTGGCCATATGCTCTGAGAAAGTGGATAAACCCCATTACAGTGTGTGTATGGGAGGGGTTGGGAGAAGAGCGATTAATCAGACACAAAGCAACTTTATAATAACAAAAGCACATCATAAACTTCCTTCTTGCTTTTATCTGTTAGGAATCATCTTTATGTACATGATTAATTAGTTTCTGATTTGAATGGAATGATCTCTTTGTTCTGTTATTGTGTTTGGATACTTAATTTATTCCAGCCTCTTCCATCAGCTTTAAAAGGAATCTTTTGTTCTCTCTTCCTTTAAATGTACATGGAGATGAACGTCTCCTCATATGCAGCTTGCTTTTTTGGACATAAAAACTGAGACTGTTATTGTGGAATGGATAGTCTTTAAGTGGCAGTTGGACTAAAAAGTTCCATATGCCAAGAATCTGGTGAATACCACTCCTGCTATGAAAAACTTATTAAATGCTTTTTGCTGCCTAAGTCAAATACAACAGTGTGGGAGGAGTTAAACCCATGTTAAGGACCAGTGTTTTTAGCAATGTATCCTTCCTGATGTCTTGTAATTTTAGAGAGTGATGTAGTTTTGCTTTGTACTTTGAAACAAGAAGATATTTTTCTCCACATAGTGATATTGGACTGTAGATATGGCATTTTTGTAGGGGTTAATAAAAAATTAACCAAACAAAACATGGTTCAGAAATGTGTACCTTTAGAACACAGAGTAATTTGCAAGTGTTTTTCCCTTCCCAGTGTAGCTGAAATTTGGATGAAACAAATCTTTGAGACGACTGGGTGGGGGGTTGATCCAAGGTGTGGTTTTAAAGATGTATTAGCAAATGTGGTCTTAATGCTAGTTACTAGAAATGGTGCCAATGATTTTTCAAAGGAGATAGTAGGCTAATCCTAGTCAGTTCTTGCCTTGAGTAGTGCCTAATTTTGATAGTGGCTTTGCATACAGTGGAGACGAGCTTGTTATCCCTGCTTCTCTGTTGAAGACTTGTGTGTGTTTCTCCAGAGCTCCTGTTTCTGACTGCATTGTCTTACTAAGTCTTACTGGCTTGATACTACTCACACTGAAAAGCAAGTTAGACTGGCAAACTAGACCTTAAACATTGCAATGTAATATTTTTTTCCTTTAGTGGCACAAATTATATTCTATCACTTGCTCAGTCAAATGATGAGAAGCAGTTCTTGATACAGAACAAGAGGTGAACCCAGGCTTTGACCAGCTTTGCCAATCTTGGGAACTTAACTAAAGAAGCAGTTTTAATCTACATTTTTATGTGGCACTGGACTGTAACCTTCAAGTTGCTTGCTTATATTGCCTAATTTTCCCTCATGGTTTCAAAAGAGAATTGAGTGTAGCTCTAACATGAAGCTACTACTGATAAAGTCTGTCTATCCTGTCAAGCATGTGCAGAATCCACTGCCTACAATAACAGGGCCAAACAAATCCATTGGTATAAAGAATTGTCACAGATTTCAGTATTATGTGAGCTAGGCTTTCCAGTAGGGACTGCAAGGGCAGGAGTAATGCTTTTGTAATGTTTTAGTTGGGAGAACATAGAGAAATAGAATGTAATGTATATTAATATTAGTCTAAAACATTGATTTAGAAGTAGCGTGGCTTCAGCAGTGATTTGGGTGGAAATTAAAAGTGGCTAGGAGTAAATTCTATTCTAGATGCATGGAAAATAATAATTGTTCTGAGAGAGAAATTAAGACTGTAGAATGAATTAAACAATAAAAATTCTCAACAGAATCAGTGACAACTAGGAATAGGATTACACTACTCTTATTAGTTATGTCATCCCTTAGTAAAAGACTTCGACTAGACTGGTAAGGCTTGCTTCTATGCCATAATTTATAAGCTTTTACTACAAAACCCCCAAACCCTTAGTCTCTTCAAAGTATTTTGTTTTTCAGTATGACTCAATAAAGAAATAGCAATTGCTTTTGAAAGTAGTTGGTTTTAAAGCTTTTTTGTATGTGATAGGGGTTTGTTATATGAATGTATAGTAAGCTTAACATTTAAAAACTAATTTTAATAGCTGAATGAGCCTCCACCTAACTAATTACTGCTGCATCAGATACTACTTTAGTGTTCTCTATCAGCTCTTTCTGCTGAATGGCTGCTTTTTAATACTTTGCAAATTCTTTGTGGTGACTCCGCAAATAAGCGGGTCTTCTGCACGCTGAATTCGTTGCAGGGCTGGTATAAGTGGTCATGAGCACTGAAAGCAAAATCAAGCTGAAAAATAATCACATGATATCAAGTTTCTGACACATGTTTTCAATGGTGCTATAAATGAGTGTTTTCCCTTGGAAAACAGCCTACCATATCCAGTTAAATTCTCTTTAATTGCTAATTGTCGTAGCTAATTAAAATATTTCATTTAACATGTGAGCAATGATTTACACCATGAACTTAGTGTACACTAGAATTAGCTGTAAGTCAAGTAAAGTGAGACTTATAAAAGACAAATTGTCCAGTGTGCTACGGAAGGTGGATAATTGCTATAGAACACTGTGTAGCATGTATCTTGATACATGTAGCATGTATCTAAGATACATTTGCTGTTGCAGAGCTTATGCCAAAAGATTTAATGCTGTTTCTGTTTCTTCAGTCATGTATTAGTGAGCACGTGAAGATACCTTCAATATATTAAAAACAGAGTGAAAAATAGTACTTTATCAATAAAGGAATTTGAGATGAGTGGGTTTTTTTCTTCCTCATTTTGTTTTCCTGTAGAGGACCATTCCTGCTGTGAACTTAGGAAAAAAAAAATCTATTCTCTGGAACCACTGATGCTCTAGGACAGAGCTGATAAGGGAAGTGGTGCCACTCTTTCTGTGGAAGAGGCAAAATCAGTGTTGAACAGTCTGGTATTCAGAAGCCAGTACAAGCATATAACAACTGGAAGATCCTAAAACTCAGGGCCTGGTAGCCATCCTACATTTTCAGTTGTGGCATATTAAAATGCCTAATTTAGGTAGCAATACCTGTCAAATCAGTAGTGTTTTCAAAAAGTAAAATAGGTTATAAAAGTTAACAACAGATTTTGTAGTTAACTAAATGGCAAAGGGAATTTAAGGCACCTGTATTGGACATCTGCCTTGTAGCTGATATAGTCAGTTACTACATCAGTAAATTTCAGATGCAGAGAAACTGCACTACTGTTCTACATTTGAAAGTTACTCAAGAAGTAATAGAGAACACATTTTGTCTTTGCTTTTTTTCAGCTTCTTGAATATCTGTGCCAACATGTGAATAAGTGGAATACTAACTTATGTTGTGATTTGTGCAGTAATAATAAGTTAGTTTATCCTCCTGGTGAAGGAAAAAACAGATGGCGTAGACTCAGTTACTATCTATGTGTAGTTCTAACTTGGGTTGGTTTAGAGATGCTGCAGTACAATATTTATCTGTATCAGAATCACAGATTCTCATAGGCAGCCCTGCTGTATCTGGAACCAAATCTGCCTTTTATTTGATGTGATCTGTGTACTTCCTATGGTGACACTTCCTACTATTACTCTCTTGCCAACAGGGCCAAAAAGCCTCAAGATTAGTAAACTTTCTGGATGCTTCTACTTGACTTAACACTTGGAATGCTGGGAGGACAGAGTACATCTGAATTACTGGGGCAGGATGGAGGTCCTCATCCATCAAAATCCTCTGCAACATGCAGATATTAGCATATTGTCAAAGATGGTATAAATCTACCAGCAGAATCATGGTGCTTGGTTTCTTGTTTTCCAGACAAACATCTGAATAATGAGAGAACTTAGCTCCAAAATCATGTTATCTTTTAGTACAGTACTAGTATGTGTATACACCTGCAGCAGGATTTATGTTAGGAGGTGCTCTGGAGCTCTTGACCACAGATCTGAGTACATGGAAATGAACTGGAAGAGCTTTTGGTGTCTGCATGCTGTTTGGTATGTGGTGTTGTCTTTAGATTTTATTGTAAGTGTAGCTGTTTGCAGCTCTCCATCTCATTTGTAGACTACAGTTGCTGTATCTTATTTTTTTCTGGTGAGTTTTGTAAATGCCCAAGGGTTGCAGATGACTTGGATGAATTATGTCAGTTGACTGGAGTGGAGCTATAGTGTCCTAAAGTAATTTTAACTTGAAGTACTGGTTTAGAAAAAGAAACTCTTCTTTTGATAAAATAACTAATTTCCAAATTATAATAGTTCTGTAAAAATTATCACATAATCAGTATGTGTTTACTTAACTTCTGTTGAGTTAATCTTGTAATTAACCAAATCATCCAGGCCTCAGCTCTGTACTGGTAACAGAGTCAGTAGGTACTAGCAGCATGAGGTCTTTTGGTATCCAAATATTGCTCTTTTCCATATGGTTCTTGTTTCATAGCTCTCTATTTTATGTGGACAGCAGGATTTCCTTAGCCTTAAGCCAGTTAAATTTTTCTTAATCATCAATGCAGACAGGTAGGTCAGTTTGCTGCTGCTGGGAACCAGATGGCTGGTGTGTTCTAATTTGCTTGCCAGATGACTTTGGAATTGTACCCTGCTATAGCTGGAATGCAGTCTCCAGGGCAATCATGAGAAAACCAGGAGTCGGGACACAGCTTCCCTGCTGGCTGAAAGGACAAGAGGATAGGCTCTCATTCAGCAGTCTCTTTAGTGTCCTGCCTGGCTTCAAGCAAGACTTGTGACTGGTTTATTGCTGGGATATGAGCATTGTTCATTTGGTGTAAACTAAAAGCAGGAGGAGAATTTAGCTGCACGTTTCTTTGGACTTTTTTCCCCTCTCTAATTTCATTGGCCTATTCGTCTACAGAGAAGTAGAAAACGATAAAGCTTCTTAAACCAGTGGTAAACTCACTAATTGCAAGTGCCATATCAATCCTATTTATAATTCAAAGCAAGATGAGCAGACTGATGAAGAGATTGGAAGTTTGATTTGTTGAAGGCTTCTGAGAGCCTTTGAAGGAAAAACAAAAGTTTGTGTTTTAAAAAATAGTTGTAGCTTAAGACTCACTTTCGGTTATATTAAATGAGAAGGACAAAATTGTGAGGAGTGACCTGTAAACCTGTTCACTTGGGTTTTTCTCAAAACACTTCAACATTGCTTGACTTTCTGTTCAGAGTTTGCTCAAGTCATGTCTTTACTGGAAGCTGGTTGTATATGATAATTTTTGAGTGACTTGTAAATTCAGATGAGACAAAGTAATTTCATGCTGTACCCCAAAGCTGTTTGACTTGCCTCTGACAAAGTGTGATGCTAGGCTGCTATGCCAGGATGTCCACAATCCTGTTTTGACAGATTTACCACATGGGTTATGGCAGCTAAGGGTTAGGGCATGATAAACATTCACTCCAACACCTGTGTTTCTAAAAGAGCTGACTGAAATAGATTGGAATACCAACAATTGGATCTTCTTGACAGTGTTCATAAAGACAGTGTGGGTTACAATCAAAATACTGTGACTGGTAAGACAGTAAGGCTGGTAAACAGCCAAGTCCTGTTTTGCTTCTCTTTCCTGCCAAAGCTTCTTCCAAAAAACTTTCCATGTAATTGGGCTCTGACTGGTTTCACAAAAGGAAAACTGAACAATTGTAAAGTACTTACTGGGCCCTTGCCACTTCTGAAGCCACTGAGACAAACGGGTCTGTGAATCAGTGTGGGATAAAGGGACTCCTTTCTAGGCCTTCAGTGGACAAGCCTTGTCCAAGGAGTGAACTCTGAAAGGTATAGGATTCCCAACTGGATATCATAAATTTCAGTCATCATTTTCCTTATGTTGTCATGTGTGAGTACAACCCCTCAGTATGGAGCCTGAATTAAAAATTCTTGCATGAAGATTTAGTTCTCTCTGCCCATGTTGTATTTTTTTCAGTCAAGACTGAAATATATGTCATCTATGCCAGCAAGGAGTTAGCACAAATTTGGTGTAACTTTGGCTTGCTTGTAGCTCAACTTGATTCTTTTTTCCTAGTCATGAGATCTAGGTCAGTCTTACTTTAAGATGCAGCATGTGTGGAAAGTACTGTTAATTCCATTTTGAGACGGATTCTAGATGTGGCTGTGCAATGTAGAGACTGTTGTCACAGTAGAATTAAAGTGAATACTTAATTTTATTTTTTCAGGACTGACATCTAAAGAAATTGGCAAAGAAGTTGCAGGGAACTTGATAAGACTGAACTGGTGAATAAGAAATTTTTGATCTGAGATCTAATTCCCCTACTATTGTGTCACAATCCTTCCTGAAAGCAAGACATGGAAGAATGCATAAACCAGGGAGTGGATTTTTATTGAGTTGTCCTCTGGTAAATTTGCTTTTACAGCATACAGACCTCGATCACTTTGTGTGGCACTTCAGTTTGTCAAGCAAAACTCATACTGCAGCTTAGTTCTTGGGGGAGACATGGGGGTAACAGCCAGGGCTGTTATGTGTTCACTGGCTGATGAAGAGGGAATGTTTTAAGGCTCCTTGCTAACATGACAGATATTTTAAATTAAGCTTCTGAAACATTGCAAAAACTAATTCTTCTAAGGTCATCTTCCTTTTTAACAGGGGAAATCATATAAGCTGTGAGGAAAATGTCACTTCCAGCATCTGGCAAATTGTCAAACTGGTATTGTCAACCGAGGCATTCAGAGGAATCTTAGTTTAAAAAAATAAATAAAATAAAATTACCCTAAAGCGATAAACTTTGGATTCCCATCTTAATTATTTTTTTGTTTTATTTGATATGATATGAGCAGTTTTACTTTCAAACTGCAGAAGTAAAAAGGGCTAGATATTACTGGGTGCTTGTCTGTTTAAACAAACTCTTATAGAATTACAGAAGATGGAATTATTTCTCCTCACTGAACAACTGTTGTTTGCTATATCTAGCAGGCTAAGAAAGTGGGCCAGGGATCTTGTCTTATTTTTCCTGCACTAGAAGCAGACATGGCAAAAAACGGCAAAACTGCTTATAAGGAAGAAACTTGGCCTGGTGAAAACCTTTTCTTCTTTCTTTTCCATGAAGAAAATTCTCCACATCAGAAAGCTTAAAGAATACTGGTTTTCTACTAATCAGTGGCAAATAGGACTTAGAGGAGACTTACAAACAAGGTTAAAAGCTAAAATCAGCAGGAAATCTCAATCTCTTCCTCCTGCTTATAGCTACATTCCTAGAAAAGTTTTTCAGTGGCCATATATGCCCTCTGACTTTTGTGTGTCCCATTTCCTTTAAATTTCTTGACTTGTCTGCCTGTTGTTCCCTGCTTTTTTGGGCAGGGAGCAAGAAGGAACGTAGCTCACTCTTTATTCAACTGATTTGTCTGTAATCTCAAAAGAATTTGGAAATTAATATGGATGGGTAGAAGTTGTAACTGGGAAGCTGTCTTGGTCAGGTTTGCTTGAGAGCTCCCCTTACTCTGTAATGTGCAGTGTTGAAATTATGGTTATTTTAGTGTGTTAGTCAGGGCAGTTTCTTTGGAACCATGAGTAAGTGCCACTCCAACATTGTGTCATAGCAGAAGGCTCCTATATCACTCTGTCACTTCCCAGTAAGTTAAGGAAAGATCATCTTAGGAGGTAACATCCAAAACCCAAGCAGGAATCCTGTCATTTTTTTCTACATATGTAGAAATGTGTTTCTATGTGGGCTACAAATAAAATGTGTTTCTCAGATGATTGTTTTATATTAGCATGAAGCTGGACAAGCTACCTGTCTGAAATAAGGAATATGTAGATACCACATCTTCAAGGAATAAATAATCCTCATTTTCTTGGTATTGGATTGTGAAGAGGGTAGTTGTTACCTTGTGCTACGTGGCAGTGTGTCCAAAAGTTGCTTAGGCCATGTAAAGTTCAATCTGAAGAAACAGGATCTTGTGAAAACTAAGAAGGAAACAAAGCAACAAAAACCCCTAACCACAAAGCTGGAAGGGCAAACCCACTAAACTTTTTTGAGTATATATATATATTTTTTTTTTACCCATGAATGTGTCCTCATGTTTTGAGACTTTTCCTGTTAAATGTTATGTGGAGTACATTTGTTTTTTACATGCCATTTCTATACCTTGGCTACAATTGGAAAGGTTAAATAACAGCTATGCAAACAAGGTTTTATATTTAAACAGATTCAGGAGTACATTCTGTGTTGCTGCTTAAAACAAGGTTGAAAGTCCTTTTTACTAGAAAGGTTGTTGACCTTTTTAATTGAGGCATCATTGAAACTGCTTGAAATCTTGTGTCCCATCTGTGTGGTATACAGTGCTGAGGATATGGAGGGACTTAGAAGAGAAATGTCATTGGAGTTTAGGATAGTTTTTTTGAGGTTAAAAATCTACAGAAAACCCCCAAACAACAGAAGAGGAGTTGACTGTTATCCTATATGTTACTTCCATTTGAAGACTAAAGATAGATATATAGCTACTTCGCTAGCTATAGCAAAAAATGTCCATATATATGTGCATCTGTAGACATACAGATATATGTCTGCCTAAAAGTAGTTGATAATGCTTCTTTGAGTACTGAACCTAGATCTATTCTTTTATAGAAGAGACTTTTCCTTTTCAGATTGAGTGATTAAATGCTTTTTGTGTGGTCTAATACACCTGGCCAATATGAAATAAAAATTGCTAAAGTGACCTTCAACTTGAAGTGCCCCTACATTGTAAGCTTTATTATTTTGCGTTCTTTAAAGTTATACCTTTTTCAATATACTCACCTATATGCAGGTTGGTACAGCTCAGGAAGATAAATCCTGAAGGCATGGTTCTTGTAAATAGAGTGTTGCTCTTCATTTTCACCTGGTGAGAGTCTTTTGTCTAGTGATGTATAATCCAGAGTTACTGGGAATGACTCAATTTTTTGTTACCTTGATCATGCAGGTATCCATGCAAACTTGTGAGAAATATAAAGAATGTGTTTCCTGAGTGCAATGGAAATAATTAGAACAAAGCAGGCATGCTCTCTGGTGGGCCTCTCTCTGAGGCATTGCCATGAAGTTCAGGTGTCAAAGCAACACTGCAGTGCTGTGCACTAGGACAGTGCCTGGCTGTTGGTGAACCTACTGTGAACACAAGGGACAGAAACCTACCATAAAATTCAAGAGCTTTAACTTTTTTTGCTCTGTCATTACTTTCAAGTATGTGTGACTAATTGTGACTGTAGTACTAATAGATTAAAAAAAATAACTAGGCTAGGCTCAATCTGTTTGAAGCAAGTAAAATATTCAGGCCAAAGTACTGCTGTGAAGTTCCTCTGAAAAGGAGCAGACCAGGGAGACAGTTTTTGGCAAGCAGCAAAAATTTGCAAGGAAATAGTGGTTCTGGAAGGCTGTACAGCATTGGAATTGGCAAGTGCTGTGGATACTGACACACTACATCTTCTGTCCAAACCCAGTGAATCTTTAGGCACCAGATGATCAGGGATTTTCAGGGCTATCTTGTCTAGCTTGAGCAGGTCTGGCAGCTCTTAACACAAAGTGGTGTCTGGTTTAAAGACCTTCTGCTTTGTGATGCCTTTCTGAATAGCTTATTCAGCTGGAAAATACAGCAAACAAAGGAGCTGGAAATATTTTGTCAAGTTGGTGATCTCACAGTTCAGAGAGTCAGCTACCAATTATAAAGACTTCTATTGTATAACACAAGAGCTAGTGTATAGAAAACTCCAGATCTTACTCTCTTTATTGGCTTCTGCATAATTATTTTTTGCATAAAGGATGGTGTGGATGTGGGGTACATTCTCAGTAATTAACTGCATTTTTAAATAGATTAAGTTGCTAGCAAAAGGGGAGTAATTTTTTTTTAGCTTTGAATTTGGTTTCTGACTTGTGGAGATTAGGACAGAGGGAAACATTCAGAGATTGTTTTTACAACTAACTGCAGGGAAAAAATAGTATTGTTTCTATGGAGAGTAGGAAGAGGGGGAAGTGTGTGTTGGTGTGTCCCCATTTAATTTAGTAGAGATGTTGATAGGAAACAACTTATGATTTCCAAAGCATTAAGCTAACCACAGTAAATAATGGTCTCAAAAGTAGACACGACGACAAGAACCTGGTGAAAGGAGTTGTCATTAATACAAAGCAATTTTTTTGTTATTTCACTATCTGGTTTTATCTGGCCTTGACATTGAAATTTTGATTCTTAAGTATATGTCTTTTTTTCTCCTGCAGGTTGGAAAAGAGACTGTGCAAACAACAGAAGATCAGATCTTGAAAAGGGACATGCCACCAGCATTTATCAAGTAAACTAATTTTATTGTAAATCTTGTGTTGTGCATACAGGAAATGTATTCCAATGTCAGGAACAACCTCTTTGGCAGCAGGGATTTGTCTTATTACATTCTGTATATATGAGTACATATATATGGTATTTCTTCCTTTAAAAATAATAACAAAAATTAGTCAGGGTAATAATGGTACTTAGCTGATGCTCCTCTACGTTTGCCTAAAGTGTCAGAGACAATGTGGTGTCTCAATCTTGTTCTATTTTTTTGGCTGATGGGAAAATGTGAATTTTTCAGTATGGGCAGCTGATAGCATAACTGCCTGGAAATCCAAGACATTTGAAGAGCAGTGACTTACTGCAGACAGTGTAGTAGACACTTAGTTCCCTTACAGCAGACATTCTTAATTCTATGTCTTGGTGTAAAGGGCAACTGACTTTCTCCTTCTGTTGCCTTAAGCCTTAAAAATGATACATCACACCTTGTTGTGGAATTCCCAAGCTGCTTATTGCCACCTGACAGACTTCTATTGAAGTAACTTTCTTCTACAATCTACTACCTATAGGAATCTCTTTGTTAGCATTGTCCAGTGTATACAGAATTTCTTAGTATTGTACTGTCATTTCCAAACACCAAACAGGCAGATAGTCAAAACAAGAAAGCATTGAGACAACTGGGAAAATAATAAAAAGAAGAAGGGAGGTGATGTCTAAAGAGAAAATTTGTGGCAGGTGGTGAATAAGGATTTAGTTTCTTGCATTGTAAGTTGAAAAAATGAGTAATTACAGTAATGCTTAGGACCAGGCAGTATTAGCATTTGAGTTCAAGAATGAAATAGTTGAATTATTAGTGAAGTAGTCTGTGACTTGAGACTCTCAGTATGTCAATCAAAGTGATGCTACAGCCTGAGAAACTTCCTAGGGAGATCTGGGGAACAGGAGATGTATAGGTCTGATGTACTTTTGGAATAAATGATTAGAAATTCTGTATTAGAGAACAGAGAGGCCTCACCTGTGTATAAGTGTGCTTTGGGTGAACCAACAATGTATCTGTGGAGGGAAATTCTGCCTTATAAATCTATTGGTATTCTTAGAAGTATCACTAACAGGGGAAAGGGTAGTCCAGGTAATACAGTATACACTGATTTCTAAACTTGGCAGGGTATAGAGGCTTTTGAGAAGGTGAAGTAGCTGCAGGGTAATTAGAAAAAAGTGTCTATGAAAAAGAGAAAATTGAAAGTGGAAGAAAAGATTAAATGGCTAACCCTGACGATAGCAGGAGGAAATCAGTAGGACTGTGGAACTCTTGATTGGGATTGTGCTTTTCAACATGTTAATAAATGTTCTGGAGACCAGGCTGACTTGTGAGGCAAAGGTACTTGGTGATGATCCCAAGTCTTATGCAGGGCAGAGAGGTTAATGGATGACTCTGGGAAATTACAGTACCTTATTAATTGAAGTGACTTGATGTTCAGTGTGGATTAAATTACTTTTAAATATCTGAAATTATGTATGCTTGGGAGAGCAGCAGGTCAAATGGCAGATAGGATGATTGAACTGATCATTACCAATAGTGAGCAAGGTCTTGGAGCTGTTGTACATTGGTGAAAGTATCCTTACCTGTTCATAATGGTCAAAAAGTAAATAAAGCATTAGGTTTGTCATTAAAGAATGAGAGATCAAAATGTCACAATGTATTTTTGTTCCACAGCTTGAATACTGCATGTACTGGCAGTCACACAGTTTTTGAGAGGTTGTAGTAGGACTGGAAAAACTCATAGAAGGGTTTGGAGAACAAAGGCATGGAATTACTTCTGTATAAGGCAAAGCTGAGTAGACTGAAACTCTTCAGCCTGGGATAAGTGACAGAGGGGATTGAGCCCCTGACAATGTCTAAGGAACTATGAATTTCATGGAGAAGGGGAAAACTTGTATTTCTCCTGTGCAGAACATGATGGGGGAATTGCTTTAAGCTAGCAGTTTGTAAGCCAACAGTAGGGAGAGATTATTTGTACAGCTGTTTGTGTACTGTTAAAACTCTTTATGTGGGTTTGGAGGTTAATAGCTAAGTACTTAGAGGGATCCATTGTGGGTCATCAAATACACAAACTGCAGGAAGTCCCAAGAACGGAAAATAGTTGAAGGATGGGAGAGTGCCTAGAGGAAATATGATAAATGCTTATCCTGTTCTTTAACCTTCCTTAGGCTTTTACTTGCAGCTACTATTGGAGACAGGATGCTGAGCTAAATAGGCCTTTGATACAATCCACTACAGTATTTATCATGCTGTGTTCCTGGTGTGTGATCTTGTGTGGCTTTAGGGGGGTTTGATTTTTTGAGGGGAGTGTTTATTTCATGAAATGAGATCAAAGCTTTTTTCTTGCTTCTTGATGAATTCTATGCAAACGTGTAATTTTGATTGTGCTCATTTTCTAGGATGTGTGGAATTTTTAGTTAATTTCCAGCTTCTTGTTCACCTAGACAAGTAAGGGATTAAGGAAAAGAGATTTTTTAAATTGCTATACTGTATTCAGCCTTTGATCAAAATGTAGCAAATTGTGCAAGATTTCAATAATTAAATTACTGTAGAAATGTGACACAAGTACTGCTGAATAGTACTGCTTTATGCTGGGTACAAGAACCTTTTCTGCAGCAATTCATGACTGTGTGAGCTATGATATAATGTAACATGGGAACAACAACTATCTGTCAGAATAATGACACCCACATTACAGAGTACTTAGTATCCCAGATGCAGTAACATGATTTAGTAATGTTCAATGGTTTTTATGAATGATAACATGTTTCATTTGTGGGTTTTTGTTAATCTGGAGTTTATATCAAAATGAATTAGTACAAGTTAACAGTTTATTGTTAACATGGGGAATGTACTGTTGTGGGTATCTTGGTTCTGGGGACAAATGATAGTCACAGGTGAGCTACAAAGGGAGCCTTATCCTTTACTGCTGGAAAGGACAGAATTTAAATGCAAGAATTGAAACAGATGAGAGTATTTTTTTTTGTTGTTTTCTTTTCCTGAGAAGGAGCTTTTGTTTCTAAAGCATTAGTTCAGGAATTGGCATTCCTTTTTGAGGGAGTGCTTTGGCAGAATCTGTACTGGTGCATGGGTGATGGGTAAGAAGCAGTACACATGTGCTAGCACTGCATTCCCTGTTTGTATCTCCTCCATTCAAAAGGATCACCAGGCCTGGAGGATGGAGAGATCTGTTTATTATTTTGCAAGATACCAGCATTGAGGGTTCATAATAAATATATGTTATGGTCATCTGTAAAGCTTTTCAGTAGGAGTGTGATTGTGCAGCAGAATAACTTGCTGGCTGCTGAAAAGCTATCATGCATTCCTTCACTTGCTACTGACATAAACCACTGTTGACTTAGAGTTACAAAATGCTGAGTTGTTTATCTTAATTGTCTTAATCACCAGAGAGTATAAGTAATGCATGTAATTTACATCAGATGTTCTCCAACGTGTTCTTATTACTTGTTAAGCTTCTCTTGTAAAGAAGTGAAGAACTGAAGTCTCTAGGCTAAGAATAGGGTTGCACTATTTGTTTATACTGAGAATAAAAATTTGTTTAACTTGCATGCACAAGCTCATTTAACAAATCAAGCAATAATGTTATTCTATGTTAATGTTATTTTGGTAGCCAAGCTGTAGCTGCATTGCTGGTACCTGTATTAACAAATTATTGTTAATGTAAAATATTTGCTTTTTACTTTATATTTCTAGAACCAAGCAAGTAATCTAAACTGTAGTGGTTAAACTGGAAAACAAACTCAGGGAAAAGCACAGGTCAGTCCTAAAACCTAAAATGATAGTTTAGCATAAGCTACTTTTTTTTCCCTCATGTTTTATAAGGAATATGTTGAACACCGATGAAGTGGATTGACTACCCAAAATTAGAAATATTGTGACCAGTGTTTTCCCACAAAGAATTTGGCTGGTGTTAAGATAGCTTTGTAATCATGCCTCAAAAATAAATATACTTTTTTATTAAGATATGTTGTTGCTTTTTTATGTTGCAATATAATACAGAAATTAGACATGTCACCATAGCAATGAACGTCTGTTTGGAACTTCTGAACACGTTTGATTCTTGTGGGAGAACAAGTGGTTCATTGCATTTTTAGGGGCTTTGGTAGTTCGTGTTGGTTGGTTGGGTTTTTTTCGTGGAAGTAAATGAATAAGTTTTCTTCCTAATCTTTTGCTTCCTAGCATGTGTGCTTTGCAGGGGATGAAATGTGCTGATTTTCAACCACCACTATGATTTTCTTATACACAGCTTACACTCCTGAAGTATTTTAAATGCATTGGGAAGTTTATACAACATAGGCATTATACTATTGAAATTCACGTTTACCTTTAAGAGGTTCAACCCTAAAAATGGTAAAAGAAAACTTTGAGTCTTTAGAAACACTGTTTTCATTAATTATGGTGACTTCTGGTGTAATATGCATTTATGTTAATTCTTGTCTTAACAAATGAAAAAGCCAGCCTTCAGATAATTATTAATATTAAACAGACAACCATGAAATTAAACTGTAGGAAATGAAGTATTTCTGAGCCTGTAACTCTGAGTTGCTGAATAGGTGATTTGTTTAATCCCTTTCTTGGCAGAGTTGAAAAGAATAAATGTGAGAATGAAGCACAGAAATCTAATTTAGTGAAGTCAGTTGACTTTGATAACACAGCCAAGTGCATTGCATGGTAATGAGCAGATCATTGCCACTTCCTGCCTTGAAGTCCTTTGGCGTTTTCCTGCTCAGTTCGGAGTCCCTGCCATCTGATACACTGAGCAGATGTCTCCCAAAAAGAGCTGGTTATGATAATGCAGCTGGTCCAGTGTGATCTACTCTAGGGAGCTATTAGCTGAAAACTTTACTTTCTGGAGAAAAGTGTGTTTTCCTGTAATGGGTGTCTTATTTCTACTTGTTAAATTTAGATGTAACCATTAAGTTCTAGTATTTGTGTTAGCAAAGAACACGGGGGGCTAAATGGGTTAACTGTAACTTCCCAAAAGTACTTTTATTAAAGTATGATAAACGAGTGTGCCCACGTGGTCAGTAGAAAATGGGCTATATGACAAGCATGGAAAAGTGGTCATAAGAGGTAGCATTGCTGTAGTAAAAGTGTTTTATGTTTGTTGGAACCTCATGTTATTCAATGATCACATGGCATTCACATGCACAGAGCATTATGTATTACACTACCCTTAAATGAAATGGGAGACTGTAGGAAAGTGCAGTCAGTGTAGTCAATAACTACAGTCATGAGTAGCATAGCTAACATGAAAGGGAAGTCTGAATTTCTTTGTTTTCCAAAGGTGTCACAAAGTAATTGCAAGAGAACAAAACATTTTCAGTCCTCCAATTTTTGATATTTTAAAATTGTTATGTTAAATGGTTTGATGGAACCTAATTTCAGAGCTCATCTTCTTTTTATAAGTACCTTTTGTGTTACTGTAGTTAGGTACTGTAATATCCTGCAAAATCTTTCTGCTTTTATGTCTGGAATTGCAAGCTTCATTTGAACATTGTACCTTAACACTACATTTTGTGGTTATTTAAAATGCTCTTTCTATGAGTGTTAACATTCTGAAGACCTGGACTACAGCTTCAATGAGTACAGCACAGTGTCTTCATTAAATCTATGTTATTTTGTCCTAATGTGTAGCTGTCATTTAATATTTATTAATAGCAATTGCTACTTGAAAACAATACCTACACAGAGCTGATAAAATTAACAGTTACTTTGATTGTGAAGTCTTGAAGAATCATGGTTTTGTTCCCTGTCCTTGTCATGAAGAATGTAAGGTATTTTGCTGGGTTGGGAGCTCTCCTTAATGACACGGTACTGTGTGCTCTGTAAGGGGTACTTCAGACATTGCCTGTGTGGGAAGATTGTGTGACTTGTGAAAAACTGGGCTGTATGGTTGCTGGTGACTTTTCGTTAGAAAAAATACAATAAATACTCTTGCCTTTTAAACTATAAAAATGTAGAATGATCAGTTTGCTTGCAGTACTTCAAATGGTAAAGTTAAAAAGAAATGCAACATTTTCTCAAGCCTGTTGTCATACAGACAAGCTAATCAGCTAGTGTTGTCTGCTGGCTTTCCACAGAGTGGAGAACGCCTGCACCAAGCTTGTTCGGGCAGCCCAGATGCTGCAAGCAGATCCTTACTCAGTTCCAGCCCGTGACTATCTCATTGATGGATCAAGAGGAATCCTTTCTGGAACATCAGACTTGCTCCTGACATTTGATGAAGCAGAGGTAGGAATCGCAGCAAGATTGACATAAGTGCCTGCACAACAGTATTATTAATTAAAATGTCCCCCTAACTAAATTAGCTAAACCAAACTAATAAATAGATTAATGAGGTTTTGACCGTTTTAGTTTGATTGGAAGCATATTTTGCATTCCTTTCTGTCAGAAGGAGCTTAAGACTTGTTGCTCTGTTTTGTTTGGAGCATTTTTGCATGACATAATGTTTAGGTGTTGCCTGTGATTATTGCTCAAAAAGGCCAGATCTCATCAACTGTCTGATATCTTCCTGATGCTTTTCTGTATTCCCTTCACCTTACCCATTACTGATCCTTATATTTTCTGTATCCCTTCATTGAAAAGCCCTAGGCCACTTTCTAACATGTTTGTCTGGCTCATTAGCTCTGACAATTTAATTGGCCTTGGGGCATGGGAGGTAATACAAATTTGGACTGTCTGGCTAGTCAGGCAGAAGATGTATTCTAATAAATCTAACAGTTGATATGTTTTGGCTGCTGCACAAACCAAAAACTGACTCAAAAGTGCTGTTTGTCCATCCTCATATGTACGAAAAGAAGCCACAGTTGCAAGGAAATGTAAATGTCTCATGTTTGAATTTTTTCTTTTTTTGGTTACAAATCATAGTTTTGATGCTCTTTCTGGCGATGTGGAGTCTTGCTTATTTCTGAATAAGAAAAATCATGCTACTATGAAGAAATAAAGCTCATGCTGTTAGAAATGCTGATGTCAATCCAAATCCTGCAACACTTAGTTAACCTATGGAACTGTGTTGCGCTTTTTGCTGTTCTGAGTAGTCTAACCTGGTATCCTTGTCTCATTTAACCAGCTCATGGCACTGTTAGCACGTTCCTCTGAAATGGTTTTTAATAGAAGTGTTATGGGACTTTCAAGGAAGTTAATAGCTTCTAATCTGTCTTTCTAGTGTTTAGGAAATGAATTAACTTTTGTGAAGTTAATGCTTTGTGGGACTCACCTGACAACTCCTTGTTAATGAAAAGAAAGCCATTAGTCAGGAATGTTTGACTTTTCACAAGTACTTAAGTTGGCGCGTGTCTGTGCTATGTTTCAATATAAAGTAAAGTTGGGACAAACTAAATGAGTTTCAGAGGAAGCTTTGGTCTTCTCTAGGTGCTGAACACTGCGTGTGGTTGATACAAATTA
Source organism: Leptocoma aspasia (assembly GCA_013399835.1). Taxonomy (NCBI): domain Eukaryota; kingdom Metazoa; phylum Chordata; class Aves; order Passeriformes; family Nectariniidae; genus Leptocoma; species Leptocoma aspasia. Next base: position 83,025 of record VXAX01002113.1, read on the forward strand.
AATGTTAGTTAACTTGTTCTTCCATAGTAATTTTATGTAGTGATGTCAGAAGTAATGTGGTTTAGAGGTGAGAAAATTTACTGACTGTGAACTGTTTTGGAATCAAATGTGAACTGAAAAAAGTTAAGCTGAGGCAGAGGTCCAGAGGTAAATGAAGTACAGCCTTCACAGATTTTTCTGGCAAGTTTAAGATGTTGAATCTACCTTCCCTGGTGGAATGCTGAATAATGCTTTATCCATATGTAAAGCTGTATGTTGAATGATACTTCCTCTGAAAGCTGGAAGTCTGCTTTCTTTGTAGTTTTGCTTTGTGATTTAACTTAGATACTTTATTGATGAAATTGCAATGAAAAACTTCAAGCATGACAGCATACATAGATGAAGTTCTTTCTAACCTATTTTCTCAATGCTATCCTTCATTTATCATAAAAAGTGAAAACATTGGGATTAGGATTTTGCATTTCTGAGTAGTGGAAAGCTGATTAAATATTGGCTTGCCACTACAGTACTTGACTAATGGCATTTTGGGTAACTTATTCAGGATCTCAGACCTTTATGATTGCAAATTTGTCATGTAAGCAAATGCTATAACTAAACCATTCTAATAACAGGCTTGCATTTCTAATTCAAGTGTAACTTAGCTTTACCTAAGAAATAACGGAATGTTCCTCTCTTAGGTCCGTAAAATCATCCGTGTCTGCAAAGGAATATTGGAATATTTGACTGTGGCAGAAGTGGTAGAGACAATGGAGGATCTGGTGACTTACACGAAGAATTTAGGCCCAGGTTTGATTTGCTCCAGTCTTTCATAAATATACTAAGTTTAGTCTTTTCCACTCCTTTGTTCTCCCACCAGCATCTTCCTTGCCCAAGTTTTGAACACTGGGACAATGGTAAAGCAGTTGCTTTGGAAGTTTCTATTGGAAAGAATGATGCTCTCTGTTTCACAGTCTCTTTTAAGAATGCAGAAGATGTTGGTAAATTATATGTGCACATGGATGATATGTACTGTACTTTCCATATATTGTGAAGGAAGTAAGCATGCATTGGTAAGGGTAAAACAAAACAAACAAACAAAAAAAAGCTGTGTAACTAAGCACCCATAGATATAAAATCCATTATGCTGATAAAATGTCTGCAGTGGCTGAGACAGGCCCAGTAGGAATTTCTTGGAATAGTGTACACCACATGTCATATGTTAACATCTTAATGAGGTTGCAGAAATACCTGTCTTGAAGTATAATGCAAAAGCCCAGCTGTTATGGAAATTCTATGTTTGCTCTTTGATGCTCCTTCACTACTTGTTACTTCACTGTATTAACTCACACTTTCAGTGGTGGAAATGATTGGTAAGTGAGGAGCTGCTGTCTCTATCTCTTTATTGCCCTAGAGGAAACCTACATATTAATCTATGTCATGTGCTAGTTCAAATGCTTTAGCTTCAGCATGAAGTAGCTAAGGTATTTAACAAAAGCATTCTGTAAAATCTAGATGTGGTGGTGGTAGTGTAGGAAGATGTTGGAATTAAAATTACACTGAACTAAAGAATGCTTACATAAAGCCAGCAGGAATCTAGTTAGTACTTAATATTTATAAATACATATGTAATGTGGCTAGGTGATAAATGAAATGACTAAGAGCTGTCATGACACAGAGCATGTTTGTAGATTATCCTGTTTTTATTTAATGTGTGTATACTTGACCTTGTTTCTAGATGTGGAAAAACTTTGAAGTTCCATATGGAGGTACAGTGTTCTCTAAACTTTTATTTCCCATCAGAAATTACCTTCAATTAAATAGTTTCTGCCTCATTTTGAAGAGGAAAAGATAAAAAAGGGCAATCTTCTCTTTCCCTAAAACTTTTTCTTCTACTTGGTATATACACTTTTAGTTTCTCTGTGGTTATTGTCTTACCTATCTTTGAAATGGAAGTTTTCCCTAAATTCAGTTTGCTCTGTTGGGGTCAGTTACAAGCATTTGGGGTCTTTTCACTGAACCTCACATATGTAATTTGCTGTTACGTATGTATGACAGAGGTCTTAGGTATCTTAGTTTCTTAGAGTGAGATGTAGGCTTGTTATCTTTATTGCAAATAATCTTCTCTAAACTCATGATATTCTGAATAAATTGTGAGCCTTGTGCTTCGGGAATGCTGTAGAAGCTCTGTCTTTGCCTGAGCTGGTTGCTGCTCAACGTCTGCAGCCCGTGCCCACAAAATGTAAAGCCCATAGTCCTTGTTCCTTGTAGTTACATTAATGGGCATCTGAACTTAACCATTCGTGTGAGTACTGTATAAATAATAGGAGCATGAGCAGGTACACTTTAAGTGCTTATAGGTTTTATGCTGGGTATGGAGAGGGGAACATGATTACCTATTAAGGCTTTTGTCATTTAAAAGGAAATGTGTTTCTGCACAGCTTGCCTCTCTGTGCTGTCAGTGTGAGGATCCTACTACTTTTCAGTCATGTCATGAAAGCAGTGTTAAGATGCCTAAGATGCTAACTAGCAGAAAGGTAATTCAGCCAAAGAATACACAGCTTCCTTCCAGTTTTATACCCTGGAGGAGAAAGAGTAGGAGCACAACAGCACCAATTTAAATAATAAGTTTTTATGAAGCTGTGTCTGAAGTTTCCACGTGCACTGTGTGGTAAACCTCACAAGTCTTAGCTACTGCTCTAGAATAACTTTAATTCTTTTCAGGCTTCTAGGATACTGAAATATTTCTAGCAAATATGAAGTGTAAATAAATATAGTTCTTGACCTCTGGTAGAACCTTCAAGCAAGCAAACAAACAGAATCCTGATGTTTTCCTTTTTCTGTCCTTCACTTAAGGGATGGATCAAATCTTAACAGAAAAGATTATACCCACCCCTTAAATCAGCTTCCAGTGTTTATTAAGTGACTTCATGTCCTAAAACAGTAATTTTCAAGTATTCTACTATTTTATTGATAGGGTGTTAAATCAAGAATTTTGAGTAGCCTTTCTACTTTACATAGTGGCTAGGTTTTGAATAGGTGACTTATCTGAAGTATCTGGAATGTGTTTAAAGTAACAGCTGCTAATATAAAAGTTTAAAATTTCAATATAGCTTTCATCAACCATTATGCCTTATTCTTGTTTAGAAATCTCAAGTGTTTCAATGTTTAATTACTTTAATATTTAGGAATGACAAAGATGGCCAAAATGATTGATGAGAGACAACAGGAATTAACTCATCAGGAGCACAGGGTTATGCTGGTAAACTCCATGAATACAGTGAAGGAGCTATTGCCAGTACTTATTTCAGGTATTTTCTGCTTTGTTTTTTAATACCATTCTGAATTACTGTTTTGAACTGGAATTCCAATGTCTTCTGTTTATTAAAAATAACCTCGACATCTGTAATCAATTGCAAGTAACTCTGCTTCTTGTATTAAAGCTACAATCTCTTTGAGATAAAATGGTCCATGCAAAAGAAAATGTTCCATATAAATATAGTAGAAGGTCAACTTGACCACTGATTGGTCTTGCATATACCTTTTTCCAATCTCTGGTATTTTCACAGCTATGAAGATTTTTGTAACCACAAAAAATTCTAAAAGCCAGGGAATAGAAGAGGCCTTGAAAAATCGCAATTTCACAGTAGAGAAAATGAGTGCTGAGATAAATGAAATCATTCGTGTTTTGCAACTCACTTCCTGGGATGAAGATGCCTGGGCGAGCAAGGTATTTTCATGTCTACATTTGTATGTAGAAGTCTGGTTTTTGTCTTCTGTGTTTTACCCTTTTAAACTTGTGCTTTGGAGACCACTAAAATATATTTGTGCATCAGTTTTGTAACACTGTGTAATCACATCATATAATATCTTCAAGGTCAAATGTCTTCAGAGATACATGAATGTATTTATCTTTGAAAATGAGCTTTCTCTCAATAAGCAAAGTTAAACTAGTGTGGCATTTGAAGGTGGTTCAATGGTTTACTGCAACTCAGTGGTCAAACAGAAGACAGATTATTCATGCTTTAGTTTCAGCATCATTAGGAAGTCCTGGAATACAGTGTATTCCACTCAGAGAAGGATATTTTCCCTATGTATAACTACCCTATATAATAATTTTTGACATAGGAAAGTTAGGTATAAAAATTCTTGTTCTGTACATTCAACTGGTCTCGTAGCTAGGCATTCATAAGTGAGATTGAGATTTTCCTTCTAGATCCTACTAGAAAAGCTAGGCGACTGTCACATTCCTTGTGCAAAAGGCATGGAATTGAGAAATTGTAGTCAATTTTGGGGGATTCCTCCTTGAACATTTGCCCCGTTTCTCCCTGCCCCATTTTTATTCTGGACACGAGAGTAAATTTCAGGTTTTCATCTTATCTCAAAGAAATCTGTTAAATTGAAGACACTTTCTGGTTAAGTTTGATACCTGTGAAGCTGGCTTCTGGACAGGATTGGTTCCTTACAACCCAGTGTTCAGCTGTGTTAGTAACTGCAACCACTTACCTGGAGATAATTGCTACTCTGAAGTGATGCCGAAGCTCCTGAAGTGTCTAGAAGACTGTAAACCAGGTCTGACAGACAGAATCATAAGTGTTGTGGCCTCACAAATAAATGCAGCTGCATAACTGCAATTCCTGCCAAGTTCTTTTTGAGTACTTGGAAGTAAATTGCTGAAGATATTTTTTAAAGGGTTAATGCTATGAGTAACAAATAAGCATAAATGTCATAAAAAACTTACTGAGACCTGAAGCCAGACTGGTTAGTAAACAAAGTCTAGCAGGAAATCTAACATTGATGTAACCAAGATATAAAATCACTTTGGCCTATGTTGTTTGGCACTTGACCCTTAGTTTGCCTCTTGAGTTATTTTGTCACTATCACTTCCTTATTATGACTACTGTATGCATCTCTGTTTTTGTTGTCCTGTTTCTTACCCTTTTCTCACCTTTAGAAGGTAAGCTTTCTTCCACACCCTCCACCTCTACCTTGTACTAAACCCAAAAAAAGCATGTCTGTGGGATTTTGTGCTGTGTGCAGACTGTGTGCTGTGCAACTTCTGTGTGCCAGCTGTGACACTGACATTTATACTTATGGATATACACACAGTTTTAAAAAGATATAATAGCTCTGTCTAGCTGTGTGTAGCACTGGCTGTCACTGAGAATGGTAATTGCAAGCTGATCTGCTTTAAGATTCTTTCTGAATCTGATTAGAGTTAGGGCAAGATTTTACAGCACATTCTTGCTGAATGCTTTTATGTTAATTTATGAGTCTCTGTAGTGACAAATAAAGGGTCCAGTCATGCAGGAACAAGCTTTCTGCAAGGCCAGAAGGCTTTATTAAGAGAGGAATTTTGTCTATTCCAAAGTGTTTTACCCATAGCTTTCCTTCAGTTCAGATGGTTCATGTTCTTTAGGTCTAGGCTTAAAACTGCAGTCTTGTATGGGTACTTTTTCAGTTCAGTTTCATTTTTGGTTTTAAGCTTTCCTGTATTTTATGAAATATGAATACTGTTATATTTTACACAACAAATTTGGAAATTTTTGTGGTAAAGAAAAATGCCTATTGCAAAGAGTTGGCAATTTAGGCTTAGGAAATTCTTATTCATACTGCTGGTGAGGCAGATTAATAAAGGATTTAATTAAGAAAACAGTTGGTAGATTAGCAGTATTTCCTAATGGAAGATATTGATCATTATGCTTAATGCATAAATATGTTGTGTGAATTAGTATAATCAAAGTATCATTCTGTTCTGAACTGAGAACTTTTTAATTGTATTTTGTTTTTGAATTAAGATATGCTGATGATTTGGAACTGTAGCGCTGGGCATTAATGAAACAGTGATGACAAAGCATTTGAATTGAAAAATGCAGTGGGATGAAGCAGAAACTAGTTTGCTAATAGCCACCTATCACAGACCTTATCCTGTATTTTCACACATATCTAACAATTGACTTACTATTTTGCTAGGAGGGAAATGAAGGAGTTGCTTAGTTGTAGTTGAGGTCACTGTTGCATGCATTTTGTGCCTGGTGGTGAAAGAAAAGGCTCTTCTGGAATAAAGTAAGCTGTTTGGGATGCCCAGCCTTGAATTTTTATCTGTGTAGTACATGCTGTTGCTGATGTTGGACTCTATTTTATGTTTATTATTCTGTCTTGAGTTATCACAATCTGTCTGGAGGTAGTGGAGAATGAACAAGTTATGGAGCCAAAGTTGTAGGTTTTGTAGGAGTTGTAGCTGTAGGTAAACTATTTTGTTGGTCTTTCTGGACTCTGCACATTACTATTACTGGATTGCAATCAGCCCTGCTTACACTGGATTTTAAAAATAGTATGGTGCTTTGGAATTGAAATACTATTCTTGGACAAAATCTTAGGGAAAAAGAATTGTATTTATGTTTTCATTCATAGCTTTGAACTTTTTTCCTTGAATTTTTTGTTTTACAGAGGAATTTAGTTTTCTCTTGTGTATTATTAGTATTTATTTTAAAATTAATTTGAAGTAATACTCAATTCAAACATCTTTCATTTCCATGGAATTGGAGGGAGTTAACACTTGTGAGAAGTAGAGAAATAGCTAATATCTTGCAGGATTGAACCCTGAATGGTGACTAAGCCATCTATCTTGCCAGAATACTGGCTTTGCCTATTTCTTCCAACATTGCCTTCTTTGGTCATGAAATGCAGATATTATCCTTAGACTTGACCACTTTGAGTCAGAGGTTGTGTTTTACATCCAGCAAGGAATTGTGTAGGATTTATTTTGCTGTTTTGCATAGCAGAGCCAATACTACCTGCTCCCTGAATAAGCTCAAAGTTCTTGGTAGTGGCAGAAATGATGCATAGAAGTGTCTTCAATAATATTTGCTTTAGGAATTGGTTTGGAAAAATCCAGCTTGCTCTTTTCCCTTCAGACAGCATTGCCCTAGTTGTTTAACTTGATTAACTGAAATTGTTTATCTCTTCTGAAAATGTAACAGTGCTGATTTTGTTAATAAACTTCCTTTTGGCAACAGGGGAACGGTTGGCAGAGAGAGGAGGGAAAGAATCAATTTTTGCTGATAAAACTGTATACATTTTTTTTGCAGAAGAGCAGTAGAATTTTAGAAAAAATTTTCATGCTTGCAGCTGATATTCTGTCAGCAAATCCCAAAGAGTTAAATTTTAAACATATTTAGCTGTTTAAGGGAGGAATCAAGTATTTAAACAGCTACAGAAATCAGGACTATCAAGACACGTTCAAGCAGTGAGACCTTGAGCAAGTTGCTGTGTTTTTTTAGATTGAGTGTTTCTGCTTTTGTCTTCCTTCTTCTTTCTTAATAGCCTGAATTGGTTGATAAGTCCAGACCTTTCAGTATGGCTACACCTTTGTTGCTTGCCAAGGATCTGATACCAGACACAGCTCTGGCAGGCACAAAAGTGCTCTACCAACAAAAAACTAGAATGCATCCTTAACTAGGAAAACCTAGTTAAGCATGCATTCTAGTTTTCTATTGCATTATTCAGCTCACTGCATTAAAACGCCATATCAGGCTATAGATGAGAGGGATTCCTTGGGCTGTGTAGATGGGAAATTGGTGCTTTAAGAGCAATTGTCTTGAAATACTTCAACTGCTCTGCTAGGATTTCACCAGGTTATTTTAAATAGGAAAAGGGGACAATATTTTGCTAACACGAGTGCAGAGGATCACAGGATACGAGACTCACCCTGCAGAGCAATCCAGTTATGTACCTTGATATGACAGGGCAGATGGATCCTGGTGCTGCTGGGGCAGTGCTGGCAATACAAAATCCTGAGTGCAAAGGCTGGAACACCTGTGATTTTGTCTTCAGATATTAGACTTCAGATTCAGAGGCTTCTATATAATTCTGCTGAAACTGCAACTCTGCAGACAGCTGAGACAACACAAAAGCCTGTGAGAGTAAAAAGGGAGGGGCAAAGGCAGTTTTCCCAACACTCCTTTTCTCTGCCCACTCCTACTGTCTCTTTGACACAATAAGGAACATCTGTTACCTTTTAAAAAATTCAGTTGTTTCAAATTATTTCTGAGTAGACAGGCCTGATGCAGACCATTCATTTCAAACTAAAGTGGCTTCAGCCCGATATAAACAATAGAAAACAGTAACACCGACCTTCATAGGTAGGAAGATTTATATATACATTTGAATATTCAATTAATATTTACTTGTCTCTTACCATACATTGAATGCACAATCCTTGAGCTATAGAGAAGAGGACTTCTAAAGTAATGGGCCCATCTCGCACCCCTAGCTGCATATACAACCTTTTAGAAGGTTTTTCAAACAGGTCCTAAGTTTAGAGACCCAGTTTCTAGATTTGAGACCCAGTCATCCAGGTGAAAATAATTCTGCTTTTGGTGCTCTCTCTCTCAGGCTGTGATTCAAGAGCCTTTAAAAATATTCAGCTGCATTGCATGACGTTTTAGAAAATTGCTTGCTGATTTATATTATAGCACCTTATGAATAGCTGACAGACCAACATGCCTGAATAAAAATGCCAGAATATTAGTGTTGTATGTTTGAGACTAAGCAAGCAGAACGAACAACTCCACAAAAATATGGCATTTCTTTAGTGTTGTCAGGATAGCACATGCTATAGCAAGATACTGATCACTGGTGGTAGTAGGCTCCTCTTCAAAAGCATTGGACATGGGCAGTCTGATTCAGATGCTGTATGAGAGCCAGGCTTCTCTTTGTCATCTCTATATACCAATTATGGGATCTTAAATGCATTTCAAATAATTTCCATGATATGTGTGGTAAAAAGCTATTTTGGCTTTTCCTCAACTTCTTACTTAGGTACTTGTTACTGTTTTCACTGTCCTTCCATTTATGTGAGATGGAAAGCTTGTGGCCTCTAGTGGAGGGATGGCACATGAACAATGTACAGACTGTGCAGAGAAATCAGAACTGGGAGGTTGTTTCCCCTGCAGCCAGAGGTGTTGGGTAGTAGTGGCATAATAGTGAAAGAAACAGCTTCTTTGATGGTCCTGGCAGAGGAGTTCAGAGTTTTAAACAATCACATGTAAATACATGTGTTTAGCTCCAAAGATGTTCAATTCCATATCTGAGACTTGCAGAAATTAGCTGGTAGTTTTATTTTTCTGTAAACAGTAACTGTTTGACTTTAAGCAGTAGAGCAGGTGAGAAGTGCAGATGTGCAGCCTCTTGCACTGAAGTAAGTAGTAAAATTCAGAGGCCAATTTCTAGATATGTATACTCCAGTTAAGTCACAACTCTTCTATGTGCCCTGATGTAAAATGGAACTAACTCCAAGATGTGTGCATATGAGAGCTCCAACTTCAGAAATTAAAGCACTAGTAAATAAAAAAATAGAAAAACCACTAAAATTGCATGCATAATTTTTTGCATTTTGAGTGAAATGAAAATGTCTGTTCTAACTGGAAAGAAGCAATTATGACCTGCTAGTTTGAAAATGGGTTTTGAGCTGCTTCTACAAATGTGTTTTTATAAGCAGACTGTGCTTTATAGAACCTTTGTCAGCTTTCATTGCATTGATTACTTGTGCTTTGGTTTTTTTGTTTTGAGAATAATTTTGCTGGTTTCTCTTTTGTAAAGGACACTGAAGCCATGAAGAGAGCTTTAGCTTTAATAGATTCAAAGATGAATCAGGCAAAAGGTTGGCTGAGAGATCCAAATGCACCTCCAGGTAATACTTAAACACGAACAACAGCATAAAGTATTTTGATTTCTGAAGGTCTCATTATTTCTGTTGTTTAAAACAAAATGGTCTTTAAGCATTAATAACCCCTACATAGTGGATCATTCTGAAGGAGCCTGTATTTATTCCTTTCTTTAGATACTGGGAAATGAACAAGTTGTGTCTAATGACCTAGAAAGCTTTGCTCCTTCTAAATGGTCTAAAAGATATGTATTCTATGGAACATACACATTCTTAATTTGCATTCCAGCAGTAAACCCAAAACCTTATGAGTTGAACAGTACTTAATTGCAGCCGTGGCTAATATTTAAAATCCCTTCTTTTGTATTTTCAAATTTTTATAACTTGAGATTACCCTAACAGAATCTCTTTAAGTGTTTTTCTTTCAGTCTTGACATAAAATTTTTAGTATGAAAATCTGCCATAAATACACTTAATTGCAATCACCTTTACTTACATACAAAGGTAAACAAACCCCTTATATATCTTTAAAGTAAATAAAATTCGATAGAGGCCTGTTCCATTTGGATGTTGAAAGACCTTATCAGATGGACTTCCTCTGAAATCAAAGCCAAACTAATACAATTGTAAAAGTTGGATGTGAATTGTTTTTTGGTGTATATCTCCATTGTTTTGTACTGTACATTTTGAAATGTACGTTCATGACTGAACCTACTGCAGTTCACGTGACATGATGATATCAGTAGTTTTCTCCTACGTGTCAAGGAATGCCTTGTTTGTGGTACTGACTGACCCTGTGTCCCAGGGGATGCTGGTGAGCAGGCCATAAGGCAGATCCTGGATGAAGCTGGCAAAGCAGGAGAGCTGTGTGCAGGCAAAGAGCGCAGAGAGATCCTGGGCACGTGCAAAACCCTGGGGCAAATGACTGATCAGCTGGCTGACCTCCGGGCTAGGTAAAGCTCTTACTGGGATGGGTACTTCCCAAGTGCTATTAAAATGGTTTTTCTGCAGTTGTCACTTCCTAACCTGTAGAAAAGCAGGCCAGAACTGTATTTTTCCTTTTTTACTTCATTTCTTCTTTTCTGTTAAGAATAATATGTTTTAATAAGAGAAATGTTGATTATATAATATGATGATCAGAATTGCTCAAGTAGATAATTCTGAGTTTGCTTGCTGTCTAACGCATAACCTTCCTCCAAATTAGGCAGAAATGATATTTTAAACTCTGCTGTTAAGTCTGTTCTCCAAAGAGGATATACCCCAATTACTGTAAGGTAGATGGATATTATACTTCTTAGGCGTTTTTTGGGATGTTAGATCACATGTGGCGGTGGTTGTTTATCCTTCATTGGCAAATTTTGCTGAACTTTGTGTGTCGCATGATTGAGGCAGCTAAGACCTTTTATTTTCATATTTGTTTTTTATTGACTTGCTGTCCTCACTCATCTCACATGTGGTAAGACTTCAACTCCTGCAGATCCTGACTTTCTGCAACAGTCTGTAAATGAGGAGAGAAAGGGCCTTGTCCTGGGTACTTTAATGGAACTGTAGCCTTAAATAGCTTTACATTTTGACACTTCAAAAATGTTTATTCTTCTGAGAATGCTAAATGTCACATTCTGGAATAGGGAAAATATGCTCTTAGTTTTTATCTCTTCTTCTGTTTCTCCGTTATTTTTTTGTTTCCTTAAGGAGGAAACTATATTTGATTAAATACTGTATCTCTTGGAATAATTGCTGGGAATATTCATAAACAGGTTTTGATGCCTCTTCACTAGAAACTAGCTTTTGTCAGTCCCTGAGCTGAATCTGTGGTGCTCTTTGTCTCGGGCAGAGGACAGGGTGCTACACCCATGGCTATGCAGAAAGCCCAGCAGGTGTCCCAGGGTCTGGACTTGCTCACTGCCAAAGTGGAGAATGCAGCCCGCAAGCTGGAGGCCATGACCAACTCTAAACAGGCAATTGCTAAGAAGATTGATGCTGCTCAGGTACCACTAGTGATTAATACTTTAGAACATGATTACATTGCTACTGTTAGAGCTGTTATACTGAACTACTGTAGTTGTTTCCAAACAAAACATAGTTACTTGATAGGAAGAACATGGAGGGGATATTGCTTTAACAAAGAAAAATCTTAAATTTAGTAATTTACAGCATGTGGTGAGTTTTGCTTCAGTTCATGATCTTTTTTGGTAGCTTACTTTGGCATTACTAAAAATTTCAAGGTTAAATTAAAATGATAGAACACCCTAAATTTGCATATAAATGAATCTTATTAAAGAAAATAAGAGTTTTAGATTGAACAGACTTATTTGTGGATAAAACCAGAGCCCTTTCTTTGGGCTCTGTTTTGGGAGTGGAGTTCAGGATTTAGAACTTTATGTTAAGGACAGAAGAGAAATTATGTTAATGAAACTACAATTTCTTTCAACTGATTGTTTTTTTTTGTCACTCTTAATATCCCTCAATGGTCTGTCTCTTACCCAGTGATGATTGTGATGATCATTAAATAATGGACCTTCTATATATACACCTTATCTAAATGTGTATATGTGTCTATTATCAATATATAAAGATACATTAATATTACATATGTATCAAATGACATGGTAATGGGATATTTTAGGGAGAGCTCTCTGAAAGTACCCCCCTCGGCTCGAGAGCATCTGTTTTCATTTTTTTCTGAAAGTCACATCATCAGTTTCTAAAGGCAGTGATTCAGTTTTGCTTCTAAAATATTGTTGGCAAATGTTGAGAGGAGAGAGAGAATGTAAAATCTTTGGGTAGATTTTATCTAGTTTGACATTTTTTCAAAACAGAAAAACTATGAGGCAATAGAATAATTTAATGGTACCTAAAAACCAGAAATTGCTTTTGAGAAGTATTTTCTGTTAAATAAAGTTGTGAAAGCTGTATTGGTATTTCTTTCTCTATAAAATCATGTGTAGAATAAACATTACTTTTTGTCTTCACTTGTACACAACTTCTTTCTATTAAGAATTGGCTTGCAGATCCTAATGGGGGAAGTGAAGGAGAGGAGCATATTCGGGGCATTATGGCTGAGGCGAGGAAAGTTGCAGAGCTATGTGAGGAGCCTAAGGAAAGAGACGATATCCTTCGTTCCTTGGGGGAAATCTCTGCCTTGACAGCCAAGCTGTCAGATCTGCGACGACAGTAAGTATTTGTTTTAGCGCCATTAGTTTATTGGAATGACTTTCATATGCAGTTCACAGTGCTGAGCAAGATCAGAATACTGATGATTAAAATAAACCCTTTTTAGCTGTTCAGCCTAGTGATTTCTATCTCAAAGCCTAGCTTGCACTAGCTTCCTTAAAAAAAAGGTAACCAGAGATGTATTACACAGAAGTATTTTCTTTAAACTGCCTATGGAATATTTGAGAAGCAAACTGAAGCCAAAAGTGATTTTGTTTGTACTGTTGAAACAACAAGCTGATGGGAAATATAAGTTTGTTTATGCAGATAGATGTCATAACTGATTTTTACTAAGCAGTTTACTAAATAACAAGGTAGAATATCTACCACTTCCATCGCTGTCAGTGTTCTAAGCTGTAACTGCAACTGCAAACTATACAAAAGATAAGACTTTCAGAAATTATATTTCTGTATCAGTTTTGCAAAGAGGCTGCCTGAGAATGGAGGAGGAGAAAGAAACAGTTACTGTACAAACTGTGATCTTCACCTAAGGCCAGTTGCAATATAGCAGTAAATATTTTTCTTGCTTCATTAGTTAGGTGCTTTAATCAAGTTTTTATTGAGCTTTAGCTGCTCTAGGTCTTAATGTGCTGCCTTTTGTCAAGTTTAAATATAGCCTTTAGTCTGTGGCTGCTTACTCTTCTGCTTGTAATCTGTATAGCGTGATTGCAGTTGCTCATAAGACAGCCATGGAAATGGGAAATCAATTCTTACACCAGTATTGGCAATGACAATACTATGCCTTTCCCCACCTCCATGCTGTGCTGAACATATGTGATATCTAGGTACCACAGCAGATGATTGCTTCTCAGAGTCTCAACCCAAGTGTCAAATTCAACCTTATTTAAAAATATCAAGTACCTTTTATTGTGTGTCTTCGTGCTGAATTTGATATAATCTGTAAATGATCTTTATATGACTACACTTTTTTTTTTAATCCTTAGTGGGAAAGGTGACTCTCCTGAGGCCCGTGCTTTGGCTAAGCAAATAGCTACATCACTTCAGAATTTACAGTCCAAAACAAACAGGGCTGTAGCAAATACGAGGCCAGTTAAAGCAGCTGTCCATTTGGAGGGCAAGATTGAACAAGCTCAAAGGTGGATAGACAATCCTACAGTTGCTGATCGGGGAGTAGGTAAGGGTTGCTTTGTGATTTTCTCCCCAGTTTTAGAATCAAACCTGTCACTAATTTCTGTGGTGGAAACTACTCCTCCTGAGATACTGAGGATGTATTGAATCTTCACTAGTGTGGAGACTTGAAGATTTATAGCTAAGTCCTGACTGCAACTACAGAATTAAACTGGCCCATAATTCTCTTTGTGTTCTTTCCTAAAGAATGGAAGAACATCTGCTGTAGAGAAGACAAACTTAAGATTGCTCCTTGCTTTTTTTATTATATAAATATTGTATCTCAAATTTGAATTTTTGCCTACTCCAGCAAATTGAGTAATTACGTCCTTCAGAGAAGAGAAAAACACTCATAAACCTGACCGAAAAGTATCACTTCTTGTATGGTTTCTGGGTTATCTGAGGAGAATCCTAATAATTAAAGAGAAAGGGGATCTGATAATCCCATTATGCTCTTGATGAGCATGTAACTGTGGTTCAGGAGTTGCCGGCACTTGGCAGGATACTCATAAGAAAAGTAAATTAAATAAAATTAAAATAAAGTAAAATAAAAGATGGCAGCAGTGCTGAGTGATTCTTGGATAGTCTGATGCTGTGACAACTCTCTAAGTAATTTTAAGCTTGGTCGCAAACTTGGATTACTTGTGGGTTAGCATTATCTTAAAATTATTCTTCAGTAGATCTTTGATGGACTTAATACATGATGAGTTCTTTTAAAAGAATACTGCTACTGTATTATTGAAAGAACAGAGAATTACATTACTGTGAATGAGCAGGAAGCATCTGTAAGTGAATATAGGAAATTACCCGTGCTAAAAATAATTTTTTTTTATGGAAAAGCTTTTGACGCACTGTGGAGGCTTTGTAAGGTATTCCCTACCCCCACTGTCCCTTCCAATCCAGACTACTTGACACTTCTTACTTATGGCTTCTGGAATTCTGGGAGAGAGGGCTTTCGGCTTTTTAAAGTTACGTTTTCTACTTGCCCTCCCCTCTTGCTGCGTGTCTTCTAATGCAGGGATCAATTGTAGTATTTGAAATTTGCAAGTGCTTTCTATTGGAGTGAAAAGATTAGTTATGTAGAAATACCTGACAGCTGCCATGGTTAATTTTTGTCAGACCACTAATTAAAAAGGATGTATGTCTAGCCAGAATTGCTGGATTAAGCAAAAAGAAACTGGAGACAGTTGAATTCCTCTGTGGTTTTGAACTGTAACTACTCAGTGATAAACTGCACAAGATCTTTTCTACCACCTAGGCAAGTGTTCTCAAAAGCCCGGTGTGTGCACGTGTGCGTGCAGTGGCGGTGCCTCTGCTTTGCACGCTCGGGGTTTGTGCCGCCGCGGGTTAACGCCCGGTGCCGTGTCCCCCTGCAGGCCAGGCTGCCATCCGCGGGCTGGTTGCCGAGGGCCGGCGTTTGGCCAACGTCATGATGGGCCCGTACCGGCAGGACCTGCTGGCCAAGTGTGACCGCGTGGACCAGCTCTCTGGCCAGCTGGCTGAGCTGGCTGCACGAGGGGAGGGCGAGTCCCCCCAGGCCAGGGCCATTGCTGCTCAGCTCCAGGACTCGCTGAAGGTAAGGACCGGCTGCTGCAGGCCAGCGCTCCATGCACTGAAACACTTCACTCCTCTGAGCAAGCAAGGCCTCCGTAAAAACAAAAGTGCAGCTACAGACCTGTTGGTTTAGCTGACCTAGAAAGGCCAGCTAACCATGGGGGTTAATTTCAAATGAACGGTTTGGAAGGAAAATTTAAGTCTCTCTTAAAAGAAAATAGTATGCTAGTGTTGCAAATTTGAGGGGCAAGGTTTCAAATCATGCTGTTTGTAGTTGCTAATGCTGCTTCAAGGAGTGGTATGTAAGCTTTGTATAGTTCAAATTATTTAAAAGGTGGTTAATTGGTCATACTTTTAAGAGAAATTTTAAAGATAATTTTATCTTAATGTCTGCCATTGAAACAGGCATTTTTTGCAAGAGAAGGTTTTATGGGATTTGAACCCTTACAACTTTATATCCCTCCATCATATGCTAATAATTTTCCACTTTTTTAAGGATCTTAAAACACGAATGCAAGAAGCAATGACCCAGGAAGTTTCTGATGTTTTTAGTGACACCACAACTCCTATTAAATTGTTAGCAGTAGCAGCCACTGCTCCCGCTGATGCTCCCAACAGAGATGAGGCAAGTATACCCAGGTGGTCTTTTCTTTCCATATTCAGCTTCAGTTATTGTTTAATTTTACCTGAATTGGTATTTTGAAAAATAAATCAGTGTTCTGAAAAACGAATTGGTATTTTTTTCTCAAGTTTGTGATACATGCTTATTAATTCTGACAACATAATGATTGCTATGCAAACCTCTCCAGACTCCTGCAGACTGAACGATGACCCTGGAAACAGTGTTGTACCTGACTTCAATAAATGGCAAAAATGTCTCCCTATGTTGTTAGTACCACATTGCTGTCAGTGGGCTACAAAATTCTTGTGCAAAAATCCCTAACACACTAGTTGGTGGATTTTTATGTCTCAGCATTATGTAAGCTGATTACAATAGTCAAATTCATGCCAGAATTAATCAACAGATTAAACCTGTTCTCTTGCTGGATATTGTTTCCTGTACTTGAAAGCCACTGGCTGTACATGAAGTACCTAAAATGCAGTGTCTGGCAAATTGAGGCTATTTTGGCTTTTGGCTGCATAATCAAAATAATTCCCAAGGCCTTGGAGAATTCAGCTTTATGGCAGGATAGCTTTTTGTCCACGTATTCTGTTTCTTGAATATCTAAGAACTGTAAAAGGAAGGGGTTTTTTCCCAATGTGAATTTTTAATGTAAATCCCCTTATTTATCTTTCAAATATAATTACTTTTGTATTATGGTTTTGAAGATGAATCTCTGAGCTAAAATAGTTTTAATGGAGTGTTTCTTGCAGCAGTAGTCATCAGGAATTACTGAACTTGATACCTCGAAGCTATAAAGTGTATAGCCATCTCCTTAGTTGTCCCATTGAGTTAGTAAAGAAGCAAGTCTGGTAATGTAAAGATGAAACCAAATGCCTTCAAAGCTGTTGTGTCCTTTTGCATCCTCTCAGGAGATGAGTTCAGTGGGGATGTTATGAAGGCGTCTCTGACACTTGGAAGAAATTGTGTATTCTGTTAAGGAGGTTAGGGCTTTTTAAAATGTTTTTTTCTCTTCTGACAACTAGGTGTTTGATGAAAGAGCAGCAAACTTTGAAAACCATGCTGCTAGACTGGGAGCTACAGCAGAAAAAGCAGCTGCAGTTGGAACTGCCAATAAAACTACTGTGGAGGGCATTCAGGCAACAGTGAAATCAGCACGGGAACTCACCCCACAGGTGCTTGCTGGGTTTGAAGGGCTGGGAATGACTTCTGGGGAATTTTCCTTATGATTCTGCTCTCAAAGAAAGCTGTTAATACCTACAAGGAACATAGTGCTGACACTCTTAAAAGGAGAATGGCAAATATTTCTATACATGATACTAAAAGTAGAACAAAATGATCAAACGGTATGTTTTATTTTTCAACTCTTGGACAGAAGTCTGTGATTTATACTTGAAACAAAATGGTTTTGAGACTTAGTAAAACATGTAAATGGAAAAAATGCTCCTTTTTTTTCCAAAATAAACTTCTTTCTAAATGTTGGTAGTGTAATAATTATTGTACTTTAGTGCTTTCAAGAGTTGTTTATAAGATAAATTAGTATGTAATGGAAGTTCCAGAAAAAAGTATTAGTGCCAACTAATTTCAGAAGTATGATAGATCTTCAAGGAGCTCGATATTGCACTAGAATTAATGAATTAAGTTTTCAAATGTGGAGCTATACATCCAGTCCTGAACAAACAAATGCATTTTCAAGAATGTGTGTGATGTTGATGTGTACTGATAATTAAAAATGTCTTCTGTTGGCAGGTAGTATCAGCAGCTCGTATCCTCTTGAGAAATCCTGGAAATCAAGCTGCTTATGAACATTTTGAGACCATGAAAAACCAATGGATTGATAATGTAGAAAAAATGACAGGTAAAGTAGGAATTTTTGTTGAAGGTCCTACCTGTGGCTAACTAGCTTGTACAGATTTTTCTCCATTCTGTTTGGATTGATGAAACATGCAAAATAAAATGACTGATTAGAAATAAATGAAGAGAAGTGGGAATGTGCTCTCTGACTCCAGGAATATGTATGTGTTACAGAATATACAAAATAGCTGGCTTCTTATCTGTTAATACTGAGCTGTAGAGGAGCAAATCCTGCTTTAGTTCTTTCTTGGGAAAATCAGAATGCCATCATTTTTTATTGCAGTTGCTATTCTAGCAGTATATCACTGTGACAACTTGAGGTTTTCTTCTGTATAATCTTGGCATGTTGAAGTAGGACAGATAATTAACTGAAGGGAAGAAAACATTTTCAAAATATTGTAACAGCTTGATGAATACAGAGAATAAGACGAAGCTACTGATCCTGCTGAGGCACTGAAATATTTCAGTCCTTCCTAAGTGCAGATCCTTTGCACTGATGTGCTGAGCAGCTGATGGTACTATCTCCTCCTTCATCCCAGTAATTAAGTCCTGGGTATTTTAAATCTCACTGCCTTGTCACTGTGAATCATCCCTATGTAAAAAGCACAGCCAGAGCGATATTTCCTTTGGAATGAATGGGAGAGTACAAAAAGTACTGAATATGATTAAAGATATTTGGTGTGAAGAAAGAATCTCTGCTGCATATACTGTGTAAGCCAGTTCTTGACTGAAACAACATTCCATGGTTATTCCAGAGCAATAAGAGCTTGGGGTGTTGTTAACATGCTTCACCACGGTAACTGTCACAGAGGTACAACAGAATCAGAAGTTAAACTGCAGTAGTAATTTGGTCTGATTTCCATGCCCTCTTCTGTTCTTCCCCCCACCCAAGTTTTAAAGTACTTTCCTGGTTTTGAACTATTTCTGGAATACCACATAACCCTTTCCACAGATGAAACTGGAATATTAATGTATTTAACTTTTATTCCAGGGTTGGTGGATGAAGCCATTGATACTAAATCTCTGTTGGATGCATCAGAAGAGGCCATTAAGAAGGACCTAGATAAATGTAAAGTTGCAATGGCCAACATGCAACCTCAGATGCTGGTAGCTGGTGCCACCAGCATTGCCAGACGAGCAAACCGCATCCTGCTGGTCGCAAAACGGGAGGTGGAAAATTCCGAAGACCCTAAATTTCGGGAGGCTGTTAAAGCAGCCTCTGATGAGCTGAGCAAAACTATATCACCCATGGTAATGGATGCTAAAGCTGTGGCAGGCAACATTTCTGATCCTGGTAAGGATTCAGTCAGCTAATTTAAAATGTGCCTTTTATTGACTGGAGATCATGTGAAGTTGTGCTCATTTTTTCTTATACAGCTGTCTATCTCCTTTTATATAAATATGATGTACACTTAGATCTCAGAAGGATGAAATTGAGCTCACACCATTAACTGCTGCATCCTGCTGTTCTAAAATGCAATCAAAGGCCTTTGGCATATTCAAGGGAAAAGGATTTAGCATTCTAGTATGATATGTGATTTCATGTTTTTAATTAGAAGCATTTGTTACTAGTTTTAAGTAATATTGCTTTATAGAAGAAATACGATGTAGTTTTTTTGATTCTAAAAGTTGTTCAGGGAATTTTGTCATTGATAGTGATTATTATTCAGCCAAGGCTTTATTGTATGCATGTTGCATATGACAGTACCATGTCAAGCACGCAAGTCTGCTGTAAACTATTTGGTAGTTTTTAAACACACATGTAAGTGTACTTGGCACACCACATTATAGAAGTAATTTTTGGGGGTAGTGTTCTAAATATTACCAAGTTCTATTAAATTGGTATTAAACTGGTAACGGAAATTTTGTTTAGGATTGCAGAAGAGTTTCTTGGACTCTGGATACAAAATTCTGGGAGCTGTGGCCAAAGTCAGGGAAGCCTTCCAGCCTCAGGAACCAGATTTTCCTCCTCCTCCTCCTGACCTTGAGCACCTTCATGTAAGTGTAGGTAGTTTGTAATAAAATGCACAGTTGTCATTGACATGTGGATTACACTGAAATTACTTAAGTATCTTATTATTCCTTATAAATAAAAGATATTGTCTGGCCAGTCATGCATACAAGTAGCCTCAAGTCTAAAAAATATCAATCCAACATTCAAAAGGAAAGATTAAAACATGGTATCTTCTTTAACAGGAAGCACTTGAAAAGCTGGGAAGTGACCTGAGGTCATACAGTCATGTCTTGCAATGACACCATCATTGACTCAATCTTTGCTCTATTTCACTGCCCTCAATAAGCTGTTTGCCTTCCTTAGCTGACTGACGAGCTCGCTCCTCCGAAACCACCACTGCCAGAGGGTGAGGTTCCCCCACCCAGACCACCACCACCTGAAGAGAAGGATGAGGAGTTCCCAGAGCAAAAGGCAGGAGAAGTGATCAATCAGCCCATGATGATGGCTGCTAGACAGTTGCACGATGAAGCCCGGAAATGGTCTAGCAAGGTAAGAAACAGTTTTAAGTGTTTTGTGCTAATAGGGTTCTCTTTTAATTTTATTCTCAGGATCAGTGTGTTTCATCTTATGACAGTGTCTTTCACAGACTAAATAGTAAAAACACTGCTGTAGGAGGAATTAGAAACCCTTTCAAAATCAAAGTGAACGAGGGTCAACAATACTTAGAATTGCTAGCCTGCTTTATTAACATAGCCCTGGGAACACAAATACGCTCTGTAAGCTAAGCTGTTTGTGATCCTTGGTGCTGATATTGCCTAGAGAGTCACTAATACTTATGCTTGTGCAGGCTGACAGGCTCATTGCTGTATTTAAGTGACTTTGAAAAGTCTGTAGGAAAAGTCCATATGGATGTTGCAGATACCAGCTGTAGGAATCATGACCTGGTTTGTCTTAATTCTGGAAGAAGCTGCTACTTTGCAGTTAAGCTGATGTATTTATGGTGGGAAAAATGACCACATATAGGTGGCCTGGTCTCATTCTCGTTTTGGAGTGAGTCACATTTCCTATTAAGGCTGAAATCCTGCATTTCCTTCCCATTTCAGTGCTATGACAAAGTGTGAATTTGTCGGTCTCATAAATCCTGATATCACTTTGTTTTGCTTTTCTTTTCCCGCTCCTTCCCCCAAGAGCTACATTTTTTTTCTGGCACAAGCTGAGTAAGAACTTCAGAGATTTAGGCTTCTGCAAGTGTAAATTTAAGGGTCAAAATCTGGCTTTGATAATCTCTCCCTTTCTCTGCACTAAATTAGATGGTGACTAAGGAGATAAACTTGAATAGCTTACAGAATCAACTTGAGTGCTTTGGGCTAAAGGAACGTCTGTTTTGAAAGTATTTGAAAGATAAAATACAAAAGAAGTTTCTGTAAATCTCATTGGGTGTCTCTTATCCAAAATCCAGAGCTCTAGTTTCCCCATACATCTGGATATACCAAACACATTTTTACATTACTAAAGAGACAGTACTGGAACGTATTAGTGATCTCAGAAGGTAATTTTGAGGCTAAAAGCTTTAATTTCAGTTTCCTAAAAGTGTTTAGATGTTGGAATCCCAGAACTGGTAACTTAAAAATACAGAGTAGGTAACAAAATGCTTTTACCATATATGTACTATATGCATTATAAATTAAATAGTGCAAAGCCAAGCAGCAGACCTTAAAACTCCTTGCTGATTATGGAAGACTTCCAAGCTCAGTGACTTTAGATTATAAAACACTGTATTAATTGCTGTTTCTTTCATTTGAGACTAACAAACCAGTAAGTTAGCCTGCCAATTGTCCTTTTAATTCTTTTTTAGCAGTATCATTTTAGCAATAGGAGCTCAGTTATTCTCAGAGTCTGTTTTGGGGGAAGAAGTTTTAAAAACACTTCTGTAGTCTCTGAACTCACCTGATTGGTTGGAAGAGGGATTGATGGACAGTGCTACTGAGGAATGTGGGCTAGACCTGGAAAAACAGAACTATAAGGTCTTGATGATATGAAGTCCCAACAGACTGTGTGTCAAGTGTCTCTTGCCTTTTAACTGATCACAGTCTACTGGTACTTTACCTGTAGTAAAGTGGGAGGGGTGGGTGAACAAGTACTTAAGTCTTCAAAAAATGTTGATAGCACTGCTCTTTCTTCTAAGAATGAAAATCTGTTTTTTCTCCTTCTTTACAAAAGCTGCTCTTCACTGAGTGGCTTCTGGGCTTTCATGTACTCCATTTTCTCATGGAACACCAGCTGAACAATGTCTATTGCTTTAGTTTTCCTGGCTGTCCCCTCATTTGGATAAATCAGAAAATGAGGGATATTTGGATACTTTTCATTAGATTAAGACTTAAATAAAACCTGCCTTTGAAGGTGAGTTGATTTGGCCTTACAAGTGTTAGAACTTGCAAAATTCCTGTATGTTGTTGTTGACAAAGATGGGTTTTTTCCTATAAAAGGCTGAATCTTAAGCAAAACACGGTTGCAAATGCAGTTTTTGGTAAGGGTACCTTTACTTTTATCACACTTGGTTTTAGTTGAAGTACAGTTAGTAAACTCATAGACTATTTTTGTATTGAAATATTGCTGTTTTATTAATGCCTATATTGTTATACCTCTTACCTCTTCCTTGAGAACTTCTCTAACATAATTTATTTGCTTGAACCCCCTTTCCTCTTTTTTCTTTTTGAAGGTAACGGATACAACATATCGTGGCAAAACAATATCATATGCTTCACAATCCTCTTTTTTAATTCCATTTCAGTCTTCTTTAAGAACTGTAATATTGACTGTATTCATGGCATTCAACATCACCTTTTTTTTCAAACCCTGTGTTGCTCTTTTACATGTTCTGTGTGGTACCTCAGTACTAGCTTCTACAGTGTCTTCCATCCCATCTCTTTTTTTTTACTCTACAAGCAGTGTCAGTGGCTTTTCTGCTGCTATCTGCTCTTATCACAGATGAATGGGCTTCCATACAAAGCTTTGTATCTGCACAAATACCACAGTCATCAGCTGCTGTGCCTGCTCCTGTGCAGTCAGAACAGCTTCCACTGAGACAGAAAAGCCATTCATTTCATTGTTGACCTGCCAGTAAAATGTTCTGTGGGTCAGCCTCTGTCTGCAGAAGTGAATGCTCAGATGAAGATGTTGCTGCATATTTGAATTGTAATTACTTAATATTTTTGGTAACTTTGGTTCACAGGTGAACTGTTTGTTTCCTTCTGCTAATTTTATATTCCTTCCCCTCCTCCCCTTGACCTGATCCTAAAACTGCCTTGTCAGATCCTGAGAGGCCAAGAGGATGTGTTGGTCACTAAAACTGCTCAGTTTGTGCTCTTCTACCAAATTCTGCTTCTTGTACTAACTGTCCCCTGTTTCTCCACCCTTGCTGCCACCTGCAAAGCCTGATGTGACTGTGATTAATGAAGCGGCTGAGGCTGGTGTATATGTAAATGAGGAGGATGATGCAGATGTTGAATTCACTCTCCCCTATGACATTGAAGATGATTACGAGCCTGAGCTGCTGTTAATGCCATCCAATCAGCCCGTTAACCAGCCCATTCTGGCTGCTGCTCAGTCTCTACATCGGGAAGCAACCAAGTGGTCTAGTAAGGTACTCCCGAGTCCCCGGGGACTGACCGCGTGCATCCGGCCACTTGGAACGCTGACACATTTGCATCACTCTTGATCCCTGCTGGGCCCCACCATCCTGAATGAATAAGTGTGTCTGCACTTCATTTTAAGGACTGAGAGTGGCTTCACAAGTATGCTAGATCTGTTTGTCAGTGCCGGATTGAAGCTTGATTGGGGTCACTTATTAATATTCAAAGACTTCCTCTCCCTTTGCATCTGCCTGGTCTTCTTTGTTATGGCAGTTTTCAGATTGTAATAGGGATTGTCTTCCTCCCCTTCGGTTCCTTTTTCCATTCATGTGGGCTACCTGGGAAGCCGTGGTTAATGGTTTCCTAATGACTTCCGGATACAGCAGTTACAGAATTCAAGAAGTCATTTAAGGTGTCTATTGTGCTTGGCCTCAATTGATGCCATCAATTAACATCCCTTCCAACAAGGAATGGCTTTGTATGGCAGTGTTTATGGAAGAGACTGCCTGACTGCTGGCTTGCACTGGGCTGTATTGCAAATGCTGGTCTTGAGAGAGAATTCTTTTCTGAAGAAGCTGCACTGAATGCTGTTAGCTGCTGAATTGAGATCCTGTCTATATGAAACCAGTGGAAATCTAATGAGGTTCAGACATTCACGAGTAGCCTGTCTTTTGTCTAAGCACAAATATTTGCAAGACTGGGCACTTTCCATAGCATGCTGCAAAAAATAAGGTTGGTGTCCCATAACAAACAAAAAATAGGGGAGTGTGTGTGCGTGCGTGTGTGTATATACTTATGTAGACAGTTATACTAAACCATTTTATTAAAAAGGGCTTTAAAAATGTTCTTGTCCTTTTCAGATTCTGGTGCTTGGATAACTTGTTAGACACTGCTCCTTCTACATGAAAACATGGAAAAGCTTTGTGTTATGTACCTTATATCCTAACTGGTTATAGTAGCAAACTGTTTAGCTAGTAGGTCACGGTAATGAATAGCTCAGCTGTTTGGGTCACTGTATCTGTAAAATGCCTGGGATGTCAGCCTGAACTTGCTCACCGTGAATCACAGAAGTGTGTGCACAGGGTAGAGGATACCTTGGCTCAGCTGGGTTCTCACTGTGTACTCCTTGCTCTGAACTTCATTGGTCATTATCTGTGGGATTATTCCAGGGAAAGCGTGTGCTAAACTTATTACTTAAACTCACTCTTCTGCTATTTCATCCACACAATAGGAATGCTTCAAAGCACCAAACAGTTCTCTTTTGACTAACAACTTTCTATGAAAGGGAATAAGATAAATACACTATTTACTGACAGACTACTAACAATCAGCTAGGTCTCCTTTCTCGTGTACTAGGTTTCTCTTTGGAACAGTGTGTAAGAAATGGGTTTGCCTTGGTCACAATTAATTCACATACCAAATGTTTTTCAGATGTATTTCTGTGACTGTAAATTTTGATGTACAAGAAATCTTGATTTTAATATAAGAAATATCACTATATTATCTTCTGATAATTCATGTTCTTCTCTCCTGGAGGCTTAATTTTAAAGGGAGAGATTGTATTAAAAATTATTTATTTTCAAGGAATAATTTTTTAAAAAGTAAAAGTTGCATCTCACTTCCACATT
This sequence comes from Leptocoma aspasia, assembly GCA_013399835.1. Lineage (NCBI taxonomy): Eukaryota > Metazoa > Chordata > Aves > Passeriformes > Nectariniidae > Leptocoma > Leptocoma aspasia. The sequence continues at coordinate 108,253 of VXAX01002113.1, forward strand.
ACCAGTGACAAAAGTTTTACTTGTCAGATTCTCTTCCATTTATCCTTTAGCATCATCAGCAACATAGCTGGTACTTTAACAACTTCAGTTTCAGATGCTGCTGAAAATTCCATGCTCAACTGTTATGACTACAGCTGGTTTAACAGGTTGTTTAGCACATTTTTTTTAACTTTAAGAGAAGTCTTTTTTGGGGGAAAATCTGGAATTTCAAATGCTAATAACATGCTTTCTCCGAAAATCTAGTCATCAGAGCAGTAACTCACTCCATGGACAAACTAACACTTTTCAACTTCTTTTTCAGTTTTGAAGTGAGCTTTTTTCCCTGAGTGTTAAGAAATGTCAGAAACAAGTAGTTAGTACAGCTCTTCCCTGTTCCTTGAAGAAACCCCTTCTGTGTTCACAAGTGGTTCTTCCATCCTTAGCTTCTTGAGCGTTTGTGCCCCAGCGCAGTGCCGCTGAGCGGTGCCGTGCCAGCGTGCTGGCAGGAGCAGTGACCGTGTCGTTCTGCAGGGCAACGACATCATCGCGGCGGCGAAGCGCATGGCGCTGCTCATGGCCGAGATGTCGCGCCTGGTCAGGGGCGGCAGCGGCAACAAGCGCGCCCTCATCCAGTGCGCCAAGGACATCGCCAAGGCGTCCGACGAGGTCACCCGGCTGGCCAAGGAGGTGGCAAAGCAGTGCACGGACAAGCGCATCAGAACAAACCTCCTGCAGGTAGCGAGGGCACGGGGGAGGCCTCAAGTGCTGCTTTTGCTGTGCCTCTCTCAGTGGGGGTGAGCACAGGAGCTGTGCCAGTCAATCATGGATATCTTCCCTTGGCTTGTAAAGTTTTGTCAAGGTCTGTGTTTTTAGATCCTATGGGAATATATATATATATATATTTATGTGAACATATATTCTGTCAAGTTAGAATTTGATGTCGAAAGAATTTTTGGAAAAATACTGTGCTACAAATACTGATCTGTCCTGAGTCTGCATTGTTTTGTATTTCATTCACTCATTCCTTTGCATCAAAGAATAGTACCAGAAATGCAACAACTCTAAGTTTTTTCAGTCTCAGGAAAAAATATATATATCATGCTATTCCTAACCAAGCAGACATTTGAGGACTATCAGGAAGAATGGAAAAATGTTGTCTCCATCCCAAATATTCCCAAAGCAGGTGTAAAATAAGGTTCAAATATCCTAACAATATTTATCAGATAGTCTTGAAAGTTATAGGATCACCTCTATGCTCATCCATTTTCTAATAGCAAAAGAAAATTAAAAAGTGTATCTGAAAAAATGGATGCATAGTGTATTGGTTCAATTTACAGTATGAAGTGGTTTTTATCCCTGTTACTTAGGTCTGTGAGCGAATCCCAACCATCAGTACACAGCTGAAAATTCTCTCCACTGTCAAAGCTACCATGCTGGGCAGAACTAATATCAGTGATGAAGAGTCAGAACAGGTAAGAGGTGTAAAGACTGAAGGCAGCATGGAATTGTTGATCACTTTTATGGGACCAATATACAACCTGTTCTATCAGATGTGTTCTGGGAACTTGATGTTGAAGCTCACCTCAGCTGTTTAGGGAAGATAACTTTAGTACAACACCTGGCTCAAACGCTACAATTTAATAGAGGAACAAGCCAAAGCTATTCCAAAGCTACTACCAAAGCCAAAAAAGCTACTCGGGTTCCAAATTTGTGATTAACAACTTGTTAATACCCTGCTTTGCCCAGTAAAAAGCCGAGGGAAGGACTTGCCACTGCAGACTGGACCTGGGAGAGGCAGGGGCGCCCTCGGGTGGATTCCAGAGGAACCGTTTCTTTTCCAACATCATCTCGAGTCCCCTGCAGCTCTGTTGCCTTCCAAATGAATCTTTTCTGGGGAAATCTCACAGCTTTGGCTTCTGAGAGAGGTTATTCTACTTAGTGACATTAAGGCTGTATTCAGATTTTGCACAAATACACGATGAGGAACAGGAAAGTTTTTGTTTTTAGTCAGGATAATGCTGGTTCCCAGAGACAGTTACTTCACTAATATTTTCATCGTTTGAGGCAGCAGACTTAATATATTTGTACTGGGAGTTTTTGTGCACAAAGAGTATGTAAAACATTTACAGTTCTACATAGGAGCTACTGTCCTAGTTATGGTATTTACTGACACATTGGAAATTCTTCTTTTTCTTGACAGGCAACTGAGATGTTGGTTCATAATGCCCAGAATCTCATGCAGTCTGTGAAGGAAACCGTGAGAGAAGCTGAAGCAGCATCCATTAAGATAAGAACAGATGCTGGATTCACTCTTCGCTGGGTCAGAAAGACCCCGTGGTATCAGTAAATACTTGCCACGTTAGTATTGTTTTCTGTAACATAAAATGCCTTTTTTTGGAAACAGAAGAGATATATTAACAGCAAAAGGTGCTGTATACATGAGTTTAAGATTAGCTTATGCTAATGCCCCATTCTAAGGGTATGAATTATAAGATAACGCGTTTCAAATGTCTTTGGAACACATTTGACCCAACACCTCTAATTTGCTGCCAACAGTAGACAGTTCTTATATTTAAATTGGGGTTTTTTTTTTTGCTTTTCAAGATTCTCTTAGTGAATTCTGTACTCCCAGAAGCACATTTCAATTATGCACTGTATATTCCAGTAGTTTCCATGTGATGATATAAAACATGGACCTCACTTTAAGCTTATCTTGAGAGTTTAGGACACGTGGTTACTTGGCAGTTTTTTAGGGACAACCATTGATATAGAAACATGCAACTTCTCAACAGGGTTTTATCTGGCTATTCTAAAACCATGGAGAAATGATGGAAGGTGTGGGGTTTTTGGTTAAAAGAGGGAAGGTGGGGCAGCACAACAGTTGTAAACTGAGGATTAAAACTCCATGTCTGAAATGCTTTTTGCTTTTGATTCTTGCCTGGCAACAGTACTTTAACAGAAACTGGAGCTATCTCTGTTCCCCTCCTGTCAACCCTGTAGGCAGGCATTCCAGAACTCTCACACTGTACTGAAGGGTTTTGCAGGTGATGTTAGTGGCACACTGTTGACAGCTTGAGCCTTAGGGCCAGAGACCTTAAATCATGGAACTCCTTCCTTGCTCAATTCAGCCATGTATTGAGCTGAAAAATCCTGGTTCTCTTAACTTAGCTGCATGTCCAGGACCAGAAAATGCCACATGCTGGCTCTTTCTTTTTGAAAACCAAATGAGCACATGCAATTATTCTTATTTCCCTCTTCCCTCCATCTAATGTTATTCCAGCTGCTCAAGGTGAAAAATAAAAGATAAAAATATTCAGTTTAAAAATACCTTTAGCCTCATTGCTCTTCTTTCCAACAATGCATAAGCTTTTTGAAACCTGAGCTCTGCAGGGGCATGAAACCCTCTTTAGGTAAGCTGGTGCCTACCAGCAAATGGTGGTTCCTAATGCTGCACATACCTCATTATTTTTACTCCTTGTGGAGTTCGGGAGTCTCAAAATCTTTTTTTCAAGTGAATTGAACAAAGTGTTACTGTATCTTTTAAAAAATCCCAAACAAAATGACAACAATAAAACCCTCAAACTCCCTCCCCTTACTGAGATATACTTATGATGTTTTATCCTTTCATAATTGAATATGCCCTCATATATATATACATATATTCATACCTGTTCATTTAATTGCCTCATAGAAAGGAAAACTTGTTTGAGAATGAGTTTCTACATTTGCAAGGAATACTTGCAGACTTTTGCCCAAATCAGCACTGACCTCATAATACCCTCTTAATTTGCTGAGAATTGTTGCACGATCAAACCACCTTGAACAGAAGTGTCCTTGGGGAAAAACTTCTCAGTCTTAATAACTCAAAGGAAGAGAGACAGCACAGTCAGCTGTCCTCTACCTGCCTGCAAAGTTATTCTGTGCTTGTACCTTCTCCCCTCCACCCCCTTCATTGCACTGTTATCTAAAAAGGGAAGTTACTGTTGATAATACAACTGTCTCAAACTGACCTCAGCAACAGAAGGCATGTGTTCTTCTTGAATTTGCTCCTTGTGTCTGGGTATCATGAAATATTTGGTATTTAGGATCTTTCCTTAGTACTCCCTTTTTGCAGTGAGCTGCAATAGGAAGAGGAAGGAAGGGGTGCCAGAGCCTTAACCTGGATGCATTTGATTGGTTTATATCAGATCTTTAGCATAATTTTAATGTAGTAATTTCTATTTAATAGTACATAACACTGAATACGTAGGGATTATTTTAAAGGGATTTTCTAAATAGTCTTCCTGTATTGCTTTTCAATGCTCTTCACATCCCCTCATCCTGCTCCTGCCATCCAGGCTTCTGTGAGATTTTTTTTAATTATTTTAGCATCACTGTTTAGTTGCTTGAATGATATTAATGCAATATTACTAATGCCTTTAATACATAATTGTTTATGCCAAAGATCACTTTTTGTTTATTGAGGAATGTTTGCAGAATTATGAATCATGGTTGCCTTTGATATTCTTCCAGAATGTTTGCTCTGAGTTCTCAAACTGTTTGTAGAAGCTGAGATACTTGACCACCTTATGCAATTACTGCATTTTTGAACACTATTGGTCTTCAGACCTGAAGTGCAGCAAAAATTTGAACAAGACCATGAATGTCACTTAGAAATGCTTTACCACTATAAAACTTTGTTTATAAACCAAAATGTATTGTATAGTCTAATGTTTTCAACCTTTGGTTCTGTTAAAACAATAAAAAATGCATTTGTACAAATATCAGCTTCTGAGTGTTAATGATGACAGCAGTGGATAATCCTGTAACAAGAAGAACAGCAAAAAGCTAAAGCAAAAGAACAGTTGTTTTTACATGTTCTGAACAGAAAGAAAGTGCAAAGTTTCTAAAACAGGAGAATATGAAACCAAGGTTTTTTGTCTTTTGTGCCTGTCAAACTAGTAATTAAAGAATTTACTGGAAGCTGTGTTCAGTGGGAGAGAACAGATTTTCCTGAGCCCTGACAGTGATCTGCTGTATTGTGAAAACAAAATGGGGTTGGCCTGGTCCTGTAGGTAAGGGAAGAACTGCTGCTCTGACCAGCATCTTGTTAATGTGAATTTTACTTCCTAAATTGAATGCAAGGGTGATTAGTGTGAAACCACTGTTGTATTTCCTTCACTCTGTCACTGTAAGAATGTCTTATAAATATTCTTGCTAAAAATTTCTACCAGCACACTATGTTCTGACTGGTTGGAACCAATGTTTATTGGTAGCAAATTGGACCAAACATAGCCCCACAGTCCCAGAGGGCCCCTGGTATTTAGTACTAATGGATAAAATTCAGAGTTTTGTACTGTTCACACAATTCTCTCCATATCTGAAAGAAGATGAGACCCTGACAGACAACCACTTTGTCAGCACTCCCAGAGCTGGACATGAGGAGATCAAAACTTGGCAGTGCAATTCCTTGCTAATGATATCCTCCGATTCCCTAAACTCTACTCCTCAGAGAAGTGCTGGTACATTTTTTTTTTAACAGAACAGGAACACAGGCCCCCTTCTGCAGTTGAGCTTTCTGTGTTTAGAGATAGAGAAGGAACCAGCACATGTACAAGAAAAGGTATTGCCTTCACACACCTGCAACCATTTCCTTGACAAAACCCATCTCCATGCCCAGCCTGGTTTCCTGCTGGTGAGCAGTTCTTGCTGACAGTGACTTGTGGGGATGAGCTGGGCTTTCCCCTGCCAAGAGCCTTTGTTGGAGCCTCCCTGGTGCCTGAGGTCCTGGAGCGGGTGGGGCTTGTCCAGTCCCACATGGGAGGCAGAGCTGGAGCTCTGACACTTCTTCATGTCCTAGCTCAGGAACAGTGTCAGCTCTGAAAGGCCATGGGGCAGCATTTCCAGGCTGCTAATGCACAGAGCACCTCCAGCTGCTCAGACATCAGCTTGGGATGTTACCAGTTACCTCTGAAGACGAGATTTCTTCTCAATTACAGTAACTGAAGGATGCCCTTTGCTGAAACATAGAGCGCTGGTTCTTCATAGTGCTGTTTTATCTATGTAATTTTAGAAATTCAAAATGGCTGTTGATGGCCAAGTTTACCCTAATGATATAACTGAAGTTACAAACAGAGACTGTATGCTCATTTCTTTCTTTACTGACTTGCTGCCAGGGTTCAGATGGATTTTCCTTCCTCTTTCCAGACTGCATCATTTTTTTGTTCCACTATTTGAAATTTTGACTACTAAGTGACTTTGGTTCCTACTCTTCATCTGAAGCAAAGCTAGTACTTACTCATTGATTTGTAAGCCAAATAGGTTTGAGAAACAAAGGGTCTCTAGTATCCCACCCTTAATTAATACTGACCAAATGCATGGTTTGGAACCTGATAGCTAGTCTGGAGCATGTATTGGTTTAGACAGATGTTTTTGTTGCTGTTGGAACAAGAAGTTCAGTCAGCTTTGCTCTGTTGAGCCTTTGAAATATCATAAATAAATAGCTGTCCTCCATTTAAAAATAAGAAATATGAAAGGGACATCCTTACCTATAGTGCTATTAACAGCCTTTTAAAACTTTAAGCAGCTGCACAGTGATCAAGTTCAGTACAGATATAGTAAATAGTCATTGTTTAATAGTATATCAGCTGCCTCCTGCTTAAGAGCATCATGAATTGTTTGCAAGACCATGAACATTTCATAAGGTGAGACATACTTGCAGTGGAGTTCCCTTTATTTCAGAACATTAAAGCACACAACCATTAAATACACTTGACAGTTCTACTGTGCTATCTAAAAAGCTACACTCGAAGGTACACACTGCACAGATCTGGTGGCATCCACTTCAAACAAGTGGAACATCTAAATCAACACAAAGGCTTCACATAAAAAATAGATCTTACTCTCTGCAACTGTATTCTTAAAAAAATGATGGGGATGATGAGACTGAATGGAAACAAAGTGGATTACTGAAGCAACAATCACCTCCCAGATTTAATGCAGGATGTTATTTTTATCAGCTCATCTGCAGATTGCAGAAATGAAAGCTGATTAAGGCAAATGCTTCTTAAGAAAGGCGATTTCTTGTAAACAACACAGAAATGATTTTTTACTTCATCAGAAGGTTTTTCAGGAGTGACACTTGCAATGTCCCAGGCCCCGGGAGGACCCCTGCCCCTCTCACTGCTGCTCCCTGTTTCTGAAGGGATTATGTGTTGCTTTGTGGAATGCCAGCTTGCAGGTGGCTGCAGCAGCAAACCATGCCACCAGAAGACTTTTCCAGTGGCCTGTCTGGCCTTCAGAATGTGCTTGACCTCAGGGCTTTGGTATCTGACTGGCAGTGTAGTGTTTGCAACATTTTGTGGGTTGCCCATATCAAACTATTCACCAGCACAACAATTCAGTAAAAAAAGAGTGAAAGTGTAATAGAAAAAAAGTACCTTATTTTAAAGCTGTATTAAGAAAAACTAAGCTATGCTTTCATTTTAAGAGCTGCTGTGCACAGATGCTTTGATTCCAAACTAATCAGTTTCTATTAATTAATTGGCACCTAACCAACATAAGTCACTAAGCAGTCAAGTTTTTTTAAGGGGAATTTCCTCTTAGCATCTTCTCATGTCCTGACTTGGAATTTTCCTGCTTTTGTAATGTATTTGACACCTTTAAAAGGCTTGTATTTTTCTCCATACATGTCTAGGCGATTCACTTTCAGTCCTGAAAAAAGACAGAGACAAGTAAAAAGTTAAAAGCAGAATGCTAGGGATCACAGCAGTCTGATTAGAAATCCGGCTGTCTTGAAAGCACATTAGGAAACTCGTTCTCCTTTCTTTCACAAGTTCATCTGGTTTGAAGTGGCAGATGAGAACATTCTTGTCACCTAATCATAGCTGTCTTGGCAGGGCAACACCTTGTTTCTCTTCTACTCCATAAGCCAACATCCTCCTTCCAAGAGATGAACTGTGGAACAACAGAGTCTGTCTTCCACAGCTCCTGTACACTGCACTCCTTTCCAGTCATGGCAATGAAGCAAAGGACAAGTTTTGGGATTCTTTTCACTCCAAGTTGTAACTGCAAGAACCAGCAATCCCTCTGCTGTTCCTTGAGGAAGGCCAGTAGCTATTCATTACCTACAGCTTCAGGTTGTTCTGTCCTTTCTCACAGGTCCGTTATCTTTGGCATCCAGCCACTGGACCAGCTCTATCTTGCTAGATTTAAATTGGTTAAGAGGAAACCGCAGGATTCTGTTCTTGCACAGGAACTCTTATTTACTCCGAACAGTCTAGGGGCCAGAAAGACCATAGCTTGGTACCTATCCAGGAAGGTACCACGTGTACTACCACCAACTCTCATCAACTGCCTTCAGTCATCCTCCTCCTCTGCCTCTCTGAATGTGAGTTCTTGCATTGTTAGAGCCTTAATCCTGCAAAGCTTGCTTGGAGAAGCATTTTACACAGGGATAGCTCACATGATTTCAGTGTTTGCAGACTGAGGCCTTGCCTGCTTTAAATTTACTTTTGTACTTACCCTATAGACTTCATTCTGCTTTTACTTGCAGATTGTTTCAAAGATGAAAAACTAACCAGCTCCACAAGGAAAGAATAAGAAGGGCATTCTTCAAAATGAATGCACTTTCATGACGGCTAGAAAGAGCTTCAGTGGTACAAGGCTAAAGCAAGTCAGGAGCAGCACACTAAATCATCATCCATCAATATTCACTAAAATGATACGTTTGCATGTTTAATGCACCAGTCAACAAAGAAAAATCCAGTCTTCTGTATACTTCTCACAGTCTTTCTTGAGCAAAACAATTGGGAATTCAGAATTCCCAGCAAGGAAATCTTCCAGCAAGGGTAACTGTCAGGTTTGGGTAAATCAGACTTTATAATTTTGGACCAAGCTGACTTCAGATCTGCATCTCCAATTAAATGATTAACAGTTTCCCACTTAATTTCCTACACCAACTCATTGTGTCAGCACCAATTTCATGTAATACCCCCCCCCACTCACCTGAAATTGCAAGCTGTTGTATCTTAAACTGGATGTTTAAACTTGGGTTCTCCTCTGGCTTGGGGGCTCCAGACTGCAGGTTCACTATGCCCTTCAGGTTTGGTAGCTTTTGAGAGGTAATTTTGCCCACATCCCATGTTAGCACCTTGTCAGGAAGGAGAGAATAGTAGTAGTACCATTCTAGGAAACAACCTATGAGGTCAAATTTATGTCCAGCTTTTAGTTTGCAGGCTGGGTACAGCCCTGAGAATTACCTGACTGGCTGGGAGAGGGCTCCTGCAGGTATGGGGTCTTTTTCTTCACCCTGTCAGTGTGGGTCTGTGCACTGAGAACATCTTGTTCCCTTTGCTAAGGATAACTGACCTTGATGTCTGTTTGGGTCAGCTGGATCCATGAAGCCAAGACAGTAACCAGCACAAAGACCATAGAAACTTAAACACAAGAATGAGGATGGTAGGAGCAAGGCACTGGACCAAAGGAGATTGTCTAAGCCAGGCTAACTTTCTCAAGGCTCACTTGTTTGCCATTGATTCTTACACTTATTGGAGAAATGTGGAACCAAGCAGGCCCTTTACTCACCCACAAGAGGTGGTTCGTTTGTTCTTATCATGAACTCACAAATGCAGAAAGACGTCAATTCCCTATGCTTTTAAAAATTTTTGCAGTTTCAATCCCTATAGTTACCCCAGCTCTTGATAAAAACACAGTAAAATTTATTTCTGCAGAGAGGAAAGCACACCTTAAGTTTTTTTGTTGGTGCTTTTCTTTTAAAAAAGATCAAGGTCTATTGTTTTTGAAACAAAATGCTACTTGGAGAGCTTTCCCTAACACTTAATGAATTGCTGACTCAGATATTCTGAGGGCAGCAGAAAGCTCAGAGCAGGGTATTAGAGCCAGCAGAATGGTTTGGCTCAAACTGCTTTTCAGCAAAATGGCTCCTGGGTACTAAAAGGCTTCAAGAGCTTTATGAAATTTAGGTCTCAAACCCTAACTCACAGGCAAGGAATCAGGAGCCCAAGACATGTTTTTTCAGATACTTTATTTTCCTGTGTTTCTTTAGGTAGATCTTTCAGAAGCAATTTTTTCTCATATCCTGCTCCCAGTTTTTCTGTCTACCCATTTTCAAGGCTAGTGCATTTTCTTAAGAAAAATATCTTTTCACAACATATACGCAAAATATATAATGGCTGAAACTATCGGCAAAATACTGCTGCATCCACTAAGGAAAGACAGTAGTGAAAGATCAGGGTGAAAAGAGAGGAAGGGAAGGAAAAGGATACTGACAAAGTCAGAAATCAGAGCTGGTGTGTATCTAACTTTGAAAAAGCAAATTTTAAAGGTAAAAATTTAATTCATAAACATATGCTGAACAGAGCTTTCTGCCAAGTATGGAACACTGTTGCAGTATTCTGCAATATGGGTGACTTGTAGTAATACTATCTTCAATATTTAAATAAATAAAAAATTAAGACTTACTTTTGTAACTGGGTCAAATGTATAGCTGCCTTGTGTAGCAGTGAGGTTCATGTTAAGTACGGCCTTTGGCATGTGAACTGTCATGACAACTCCTTCTACTGTTTTCCCCATATTCTGTTTTGGTCCAATGGTAACATCAAATCTTCCTGAAGAAGTATTTTCCTTAAAACTGATCATGTGCTTCACATATACAGGAATTGCCACCAAGCTGAAAAGAGAAGACAGTAGCTGAATGCATCCTGACTACTTCTCTGCTTGAGAAATCAAAGCACGTTCTCATAAATGGTTCTTGTGTTTCTGGTAGGTGTTCAAGTTAGAACTGGTGTGTTTCAGAAGTGATAAGTGAAGTGATACTCTGCTCTTCAGCATCATTGCTGAAATGATTTTATCAGCAGAGAATCACAGGAAAAAATATTTTCTTTATTTTCTTCCAAATACTTTGTCCTAGTCTCTCTTCAGCTGATTTTTTTAAAGTAATCTCACTGAGCCAAATCTCAGAAGAGACACTAGTCAGATCAGGCTTTAGTTTGCAAATATCTGCAGTTTGGACTTTTTTTGCTTTACTCTCTTCATGAAGCTCAGAGTCCTCCACGTACACAGAGACTTACCCATAAAGCATCTAGCATCAACAACAGTTACTAGGACTTAATAGCCCTATATCACTGCCATGTGTGACTTACACCACTGAAAAATTATTGCTGAGTATCCACAAGTCACTGAAAAATGGTTTTCTCCTTTTAGTAGGGACAGAGCAACAGATGAGACAAAACCTGAGCACACGCATTTCAGAACAATGCAAATTCCTCCCTTAACAAGGAGGAATGTGCTGTTACTCAGGTGGAAAGCAGCAGGTGGTGCAGCTGGAGAAGCAGAGTGTCTGAATGGAAACGTACTTCTGGGAACTGACGCGGTAGGAGATCAGTCTGAAATTCCCATCCGGAGGAATAAAGGAAAGGACTCTCTCAGACTCCCAGCGCTTGAACCGAATACATGGATGGAAACTGACATCATCCAGCAGTCGTGGGTTCTGGAAGGAGTGGCAAAGTGGTAAGTGAAATCTCGTCAAGTACCAGCAGTTTGAGCTAGCTACTGAACTCTACCCAATTCCTATTTCTTAGACTTGGAGTAGCCATTATCAGAGACATGTTACTGAGCTAGATGGATTTCTGATCTGACCCAGTGCAGCAGCTCCTGTGAGGGTGTTTTTATGTACAGACAAAAGCCATTCCAACAGCTGAACAATGCAGCTTCTACAATATAATGCAAAACCTGTTACTTTTCATATGTGTAACACATGAAATACTGATAGTGACCTTAAAGTTATTTAACTCTGATCACTAAGAAGAATAAATCCTGAGCAATTCAGATTCCAAAATATAGGCTGAATTTACCATGAAAGACAGAGAAAGATCTGGCATTCCTGAGAGCTTAATACACGAATCAATAACACCTTGGATTTCTGCAAAGACTGTGGAACCTGCAGGGAAAAACAAGACACTTGACTTAACAGTATTATGAAAGGCCTAACAGATGTGGTGAAGAACAGGTGTGCTAGAGGGCACAGATGACATTTGCACAACACTCAACAACATGCCAAGCCCAGCTAGGAAAGGTCATTCCAGTTACCTGTGTCCTGGGCAGCTTGCTAAAATACATGAGCCAGAGCAAACAGCCTGTCCCAAACTGGTTCATGATACTGGTGCCAGCTGTTACACAGGACTTGTACTGGATGTGCTTGAACTGATTGCCAGCAATAAGCAAATAAGAATTTCACAACACACCAGCTCTAAATCTTTTCTTTCATCCCTGTCCTCAGTCTCCAGAAAACTAGCAAGTTGTGTAGTGGTGCAGGGAAGTTGAAGCACATCAAAACAGTCAATTCAAAATGCAGTAAGTTGGTGCTAACTTTGGCTTTCACAAGTAAAGGTTGCTTAAGAATGAAATTAAATATTCATCTTCATGTTAAATAAATCTGTAGCAAAAAAACCCAAACCCCAAAGCATGAGTACCAAGCATTTTACCCAGGAAATGCTAATTTCCTGAAATATCCTCTAAGTACAGAAAGGCATAAGCAAGACTCTGGACTAATTAATTAGCTCTACATGCAAAGGTGATTTTAGAAGATAGGTAGAAACTGGCTTATCCAGGCAAGGGAAAGGAGAAATGGTGGCTTTATACTTTGTTTGAAAGGAAGGGATTCTGTTTCACATTAAAGCAGTTGACCATATCCCTATGAAACAAGATAACCTCCCTATTCTAGGAGAGCAACCTTATCTACCTTAGGCTTAGTGAAAGCTATAAAGAGGGGTTCCTGCATTGCTAGTCCCCAAGGGATCAGAGCTGAAAAGAGTAGCTATGACTACTGCAGCAGATCCTCAGTAAGAAATTAAACACTCAATGCACACTGATTGGGCCTGAAATACACAAAGAAATTCACCATGGTCTTGATTATACCTTCTCAGACTAAGCACTCACACTACTCCTGGGAATCCTAAGGAGCTAGGACAGTAACAGTCATCAGCATGTTCTGTAAAGGCCCTAAAAGGGCCACCTTCTTTTAGCTTCAAGATGGGGACAGTAAGAGCTGCACAATGGCTATTTAGGACTGTCCACTTCAACAGTGGCCAAAGCACTTGCCTAAGTGGTGTACAAAATCAAACCAATACTGACACTGCTACAACACCAGCAGCACTGAACGAATAATCAGAGGTTTGCTCCCTGCCCCATACCACCACAAAAGGGTGTCCTGCAGTCTTCACCCTTGCTAACTGCTGGCCCCAATACTGAACAAAACAGCAGGTTTCTGCCAACAGCTTTGCAGTTTTCTTTTTGAATATTTTTTTTATTTTTCTTGCCATACAAGTTATCAGGTTCCTCCTCAAAGTTAAATCTCAGAATAAAGACTGTGTATTTGAAAATTATACGTTTCATTCACAGAAAAGAAAGGAGTATTATTATGCTTCATAATATCTGGCTCCATAAATATAAGGAAAACAATACTGTCCAACTATTTTGCACCAAGTTTAGCTTGCTATCAGAAGAAAGCTAATGAAGGATTTTGTCTTGATTACTTGAGGACCTTCAAGGATTACAGTACATTGTTGGCAGGAACAATGGGAGATAATTTTCTCATCACATTTCAACTACTTTTTTTTTCTCATTTATATCTGTTATGAGATAATCAATACACAAACAGAAAACATGCTTCTTGTGGATGTTCTCGAAGCAGCCCAGAGCATGTTGCTGTTTTAAGATGAACTGAAGAAATACATTTAAGCTCATCATTTTAAATTGAATATTTCTACCTAAGATATAAATGCATGTATATAAAACATATGCAAAAAAAATAAGAAGGTTGGACTGTATTCTCTCTAAAACACCATTAGCTACATGTAAGCACACTGGAGAAACAAATATCAGTTTACAAGGCATCTTACCTGATTTGTCTATAATTGCATCAATTTCTTCAACGACATCAAAATAGGCTTCGTTGTTCGTGTATTTTACTCCCGCTCTGCGCCAAGGAATGTTGGATAACTGTCCTGTGGGAAGTGTGTCTCCCACATTACTACTGCCTTAGAAATGAAAAGGAACTTAAAATCAGTAATTGATTACAAAAGGAATGTTTCAACAGCCAAAATTAAAAATCAAGGCAAGGCTTGCCCCCAAGTGCTGCAGGCTAGAGCCTGGACCCCTACAATGCTATTTGTGAGGTGACGTGACGGCACTGGAGCCGTGTGTCCAGACTTAACAGCTTTCAGGCTACATCTTGCACAGCCACAAACAACGCTCAAGTCAGCAGGAGGTTTGAGTGGGAGTAGATGGGGGGCTAGATCTTATGGAGGATTTCATCACTAATTCAAGACAAGACAGCTCCCTGTGAGGGCCTTAAGCCTGCTTCTCCTTTCTCCTAGGAGTTTTAGCTGGATGACTTCAGGGCTGATTAACAGGCAAGAGTCATTAGCAAGAAAGATGTGTAAGAAGCCTTAGGGAGGGCTCCTACAATCTTTGCTTGGAGCTGGTGTTAGGCTGAGGGTCTCACCCTTGGTACCCTGCATCAACATGACAGCCATGTCTGTACCTGACCAGGTGTCAAATCGATCCAGACCCTGGCCCAGACTGGACTTTCTGGCTTGACCTGTCCCATTCTGATGGATGTTACTGGCAATCACTGAGCTGTAGATGACCTGTTATCATCTGATGCAGTCCCTGACCTGTGCCTCAATTTCTGGGCTCCTGACCAGTGATGCCACTGTCCCTGCCTGCTTTGCTCTCACCCTTGGCTCCTGGTTCTCAATACCATCCAGCATGAGTAGAAGGCTTCCTGAGCTACCTAGTTATAAAGTAAATTGATGATACTTTAAAAAAGAAAAAAAAATCTTATAATTTTTGAGGCTTAGGTGATTGATGCTGGAATCCCAGCACAGTGTAAACAACTTCCTCTGCTAGAAGTAGGTCTTGGGATAGGGCTACAGCTCATGCTGACTTGTGCCTCTCAGCACAATGAACATGGTAGTGCGTCCTGCCATGTCAAACAGCTTCATTGAGAAGCTGGTAGCCAGCAGGTATCATTTCTACAAAACCTGCTTGGGCAGACCCCAGCCTGGCAGGCCGAAAACAGAAGTTTTCATTCCTTTGAGCTAGTAGAAGTAGTTACTCAAAAAAAACCCCTTCTTAAAGTCCACCCTGCTATAACTCAGGGGGGAGGAGTTGCAACCATTTCTTCACTCCCACTGCATCTCTGAAGAGGATCAGTTTTTGTGTCTGTCCCTCAGCAGCCTGGTAGGGTGCAGCAGTGATGCCAGGCCAGATAAGATAGGAGACCTCTCAGGCTGCTGTTTCCACCTGCTCAGCGCTGAGCTGTTGACAGTGACAAGATGCAGGCTGCTTTGGGCAGGTGCCTAGGCTCCTAGGAAATTTTAATAAGGTTTTAGATAAAATAAGAGGATTTGATGCTGCAACCCTTGGCTTCAGGAGTCTTAATTCTCCTTACAGATGTCCATCTAGTCCATTAATGTCATATTTTTCATAAGTGTAAATACTAGCATTCCAATCCACATTAAAAAAACTTAACTCCAAATAACAGAAATTAAAACTGATGAGATTTATACTCGAAGACTAAACCATATCTACTACCTTAAAGACCAGCTCCTCTGAGTATTACGTGTGTGGCCCTGCAGCCCAACTACTCCCTTTCTCTAACACAATGTGCAGGCGACTGTCTCACATCTCTCTGCCCCCATGTGACACCTCATGGCTCACCTCCCTTGCACTCGCTTGCCAGACAAGCAGATTCCACCAGCTCAGCTGACAGACATTTGGCTTCATCACTGCAAGACAGACCCATTTACAACAGCCTAAAATCAGCTGTGAAATCAAATCCATATGAGTCCATGTGCTGCTCCGTGGGGGCAGGGTGGAGGATGAGGACAGGCTATTTGCTTCCCTTCATGCTATCTGGTCTCACCCATCAAGGATTTATTAGATATCTATTATATACCTTCCTATATGGATTTCTTACAAAATGCTTAACCTTCTCCAGTGCCCCTCAGTTATTCAAGGCCTGGGGTGAGCTCTGTACCAATCCCACAGCACCTGTCTCCAATATGTCCTGACTGTGTTAGGAGTTGCTGTTGCTGAGGGATTTCAGCAGCTGTGGCTGAACCAGGCAGTGCCTCCAAGGACAGCAAAGGGGCCAGGCGTAAACTGAAAATAAGGAGGAACTTGTTTTTATTCAAGTCCTATTGATGAGAAGTGGCAGGACAGTGCCCTCACCTTACAGATTCACACCAGTATATTATTTTTTAGCTATGAGGAATGATGGGGCTTTTTCTTTAAACAGCCATCATTGCTGAAATTACATATTTTCATACCTGTGATGGAGTTGACAACAGAGCGCAAAATTGTGGGAGGCTTAATCAGCTCTTTCAGTATGTTAGATTCTGTTGCCAGTGGAAAGCCATTGTCTAGCATTTCTTCTAGAAGTTCATACACAATCACTACATTGTCCTTAATTGCCGTCTCAGAACATTCGCCGAAGTAATCCTAAACAAATTCAGAGATTACAAAAGAGAGGATTTTTATTCCTGTTAGAATGCTTTGCAAAAGCAAGTTTGTTCGGTTTTTCTTACAGAAGCCCTCCAATATATGAAGGCATTTTAGTGCCTAAACTGACTATTTCTATAGTCGGATGGCATCATATTGTTAATGTTATATTTATCACCTAACTGAAAATAAACACAAGCATGAACAGTGAAATACTGTAACGTGATGTACTACTATTTACATTACAAAGCTCCTTCTACTTGTGAACATCAACACATCTTCAGTTACAAGACTCTTGTAAAATAAAGATACTATCTTTTGGCAATGCTCAATCTTCACAGCGTCTCCTTTATACACAGTATCTGTGAAATTGGTTGAGAAGTGACTTCCTTGCAGCCCCTTCCTCACTACAGAGCGCATGCTGCCCAACTACATGCTCATTCTTCCTATCTACACAACATTAATAGTACAAAAGCTTACAGAAAAAAACCCAGCATTTACAAAGTTGGGTTCTGGTGCTTGTGAGTGCACAAAATAAATCTTTGTACTCTATAAACCTGTGCTTGACTTAAAAATTTCAGACAGAAAAGTCACTCACAGAAGGGTTTATTTCCTTTTTCTAAAAGAAGTTTATACAAAAAAATCCCCTGAAGTCATTTTAGAATCATAGAATGACAGAATGTTAAGGAGTGGTCCTAAGCCCCCCTGCCATGGGCATGGACACCTCCCACTAGATCAGGTTGCTCAAAGCCCCATCCAACCTGGTCCTGACCACTGCCACAGCTGGGGCATCCACAACCTCTCTGGGCAACCTGTTCCATTCAGTATTTTACTACTCTCACAGAATAGAATTTTTTCCTAATATCGAGCTTAAATTTCCCCTCTTTCAGTTTGTACTCATTTCTCCTTGTCCTATCACTATAGTTCCTGATGAAGAGTCCCTCTTGGCTTCCCCACAGACCTCCTTCAGACACTGAATTTTAAAATCATTGAATGGTGACAGACCTGGAAAGTATCTGCTACTCGGTGCAGAAATTCAATTACGAAGAGTGGTGGCACTTCTGTCTGTATGACAGACACAAAGAAGATTTTATCCCGATAGATGCTGATGAGGTAGTGGTGTGGAGTTGAGATGACAGGAGGCACATTCTCAACATCGACTGCTTTCTCCTGAGCTTCAAAGAAATAATCGCACACAGACTGGCTCACAACGCTCTTCCAGTGCTTCTCCAAGAAGATATCACCAGAACAGTTTATAAGAAACAGGCTGTGGATCATTTTCTGTTGGAAACACATTAAAAGAAGTTAAAATAAACAAAAGGATATATGGATTGACATTTCTTATCCCAGATTCCCTTTCTTACAATGGTTATTCTTTATTAACACACACTGTGAATTTAGGAAAAGTATTTACTTTGTTGCTTTTCTTTGAATTCCATTTTCTTTATTTACAAGAACATTCCACCAAAAAAATATTTGCCACTGGATTAAGTTGCTAATGTATATCATAATGCAAGCATGAAGAATTTCATGCTTGCATTATGATATACATTTTCTACTTTCATCCCTATCTGGTATTTGCAATTTATTTCTTAAAGAAAAGCTGACTCCCATGAGCTGGCACTCGCTCAAACGTGTTTGCCGACGTGAAAGAGTTACTCGTACAGAAAGTTTCCTATGGCAGTTGGCCTGGCAATTGCCCACTTCACTTAGAATTGCTCTATCTTAAAGATACAGCTCTTTAGCTTGTCAGCTTTCCGCTGTTGAACTAGAAAAGTGCTTTTTATTTGCTGGCAGATTAGTCTTATGATCTGTGCCAAGCTGCACTTGGGTAAAGGGTTGGAATTCATTAAAAGTACACAAAACTAGCCATTTAAATCTGATTTAATGCATACAATTGCCTCAAATGTGCTTGGCATGCATGAAATATGTTTACATAGAATGTTTTTCACTTAAAAACTCACTCACATAAAAGGGGAGTATGAACTGCAGGTAAAGAATGTAACATTTTTCTTATCTCTTTAAACATTTACAAGTAACATGCCTCAGCCACTGATCCCTCATTTTATTCATGGGGCAAGAAGCTTATGTGCCTATTAAAAAAATAATTCCAAGTCTATTTCTCAACTTCCAATGCGATAGTTAAGTGAACTAAGCAGTTGATAAAATGAATAGACTGTTATCTCTGCATCTACAGAGGAGACAAATGCTAGCAGACTTCAGTTTATCTCTTCAGCCTTTACATGATACACATACAGTGCTTTGGCTGACCTGCAGCATAATGATCCTCTTAAAAAATAAGTTCCAGTTAAAACTTGGACTTAGAAAACAAACCAAACTGTAACCCCAACAGCACCTTCTGAAGGTGAAATTAAACTGTACTCAATGTCAAGCAGAAATTCATCTGCAGTTGAAGAAACTGCCCCTGGCACTGGCTATTCTTCCCTTTTACCTCCCAGGTATTGATTTGAGTAGGTCTGTGGCTCTGCAATTATCTACATTAGGAAAATGGTCCAGCCCGAAATTGACCCAGCAAATGGAGCTGCTGGTCAGATCAGCTTCCTAATGCAAATTATTACACTGCCAGAGAGTGCTAGAGCTGGCACAGGGCACGTGGTGGAAATGGGCAGACGACAGCAATGGAGATCTAGAATTCAAAGTTAGTCTTTGGAGGAATTTAAACATGACTGGAAAGAGACCAGACAATTACTGGGTGCCCACACTTTGAAACAGGAAGACCACCATAAACCCTGCATGTCCAAGAGAACCCAAACACACCTACCAAAAACCTATCATGGTTTTCATTAATTTTACCATGTTTGCCCAGGATCTTGTCCTAAAACACAAATAAAATTTGCTCCTTCTCTGTTAACTCTGGCACACTAATGTAAAAATAGCATGGAAGCATCTAGATGCACATGGCCCAGTCCCACAGAGATTTTAACAAGTCTAAACACTGTATGACTAAATCTCATTCCAAAATACTGGAATAAGCACTTAGATCCACGCAGAGTGAGCTTGTGTTGCCATGTCTGAATCTAAACTACCCAGAGTACTAACTCATCTACCAACAGACTTGAAACAATGAAAAATGGTTTGGCCCTCTGGATTTTGACAAAACAAAAGTATGTCTTCCAAAGCTCACCAAAGACGGTGAAAAAGGACAGCTCAAGAAGGTTGTCAGCATGATATTTCCCTCTGCCTAAGTCAGCAGATGTGGGAAGAGAGCCAAGATCCAGCTTTTCAAATTCTAAACTCCAGCTGCTCCTTCACATGCATGACAGCAATGTGTTCATCTTCACTGGGGCCATGCCAGGTCTCAGATACCTCCTGCCAAGAGCATGCTGTCTTTGGTAGCCCACAAAAAAAGACCAGTAGTCAAAAGGTGGACAAAAATATTCATCTAAGCCAATATGGAATGTAAAGGGAAGTTCTTTTAGAAACTGTGATTGCAAATTTGCTTAAAAGTGGGAAAGGAAACAAAGCTACAAAGTTTTATTGCATGTTTCTACTATCTCTCTCCTGGACCAAATTAATCTCTAATTTAGTCTGTTAAAAAAACCAGACAATTTTAATACTGTTAGAGCACAGCACTTTTATAAAGAAGCCTTGACACAATTGCTTTAATCCAGTTCAAGTAAACATGTTCTGAATTTAGCCAGTGTTGAACATTAAAGCCTTCCAAAATCTCCTGGACAGTCACACAACGGTGGCAAGTATAATGAACCACTGAATGTCAGTATTGTTCGACACCACGGCTGCCCACAGGTACGAAAGTGCCCAGCTGTAAAGCTTAGAATAGATCGCTGTACATTTTAAAATAGATACAATAGTATATCTGTTAACAAATATCAGACCCATTTCCTATTAAATGCACACAAAGCTGCATCTGAGAGTCCAGTGCAAGCAGCACTCCACTTCCAGAGGAGCTGATCCACAGCTCGCTCTGGAGGGGCTATGTTGGACAGCAGGCAGCTTCCAATGATACACTGACAAAGAGTCTCAGACACGTGTGACAGTGTTTGTAAGCCCCAGCAGTTGTGCTTCTGTTAACATTGATCCAGATTCTATTCACCTACGATCAGAAATGGCTGCATTTGTCACAATACACTTTTAACAAGCTCAGCTGTGCAGCAGACCACACAATCACAGCAAGCTCCTAGTGCACCAAATGACTGTAATACCAGGGCCCCTTCTTTTGCCCTAAGTTCCACTTAGGATATTAGACCACGACTTGATATGCAATCAAGGCAGGGCCACAAGGGGAGGTAGCACTTGGCCACCGCCCTTCTTTACTCATCTGCCCCAAGCTGCCTAGGTACCAGCTGTGTCCACAGGAGTGCTTGTGTGGCCTCGTGGTGAACTGGAGTAGCAAACTGATCCAGGGGACCACACTTGCCAGATGACAGCTTTGTAGCACGTATGGAATATGAGCAGTAAGTGAGTATGGCTGCCTACCATATCTTCTAAGTAGGAAGATAGGGATTACAGGATTCCCATGATACATATTCTGCTTCTAGTGTAAGACTTCCCTTCAAATCCTCTCACATGCTCCTTTCTTCCTTCACAAGTTTTAGAAGTATGTTAATTTGCTGCTAATTTGAAGTGCTCTGGAAAACTGAAGCTCTCTCCTTGCAGCCTAAGTGCAGAGCAGGCAGCCCCAGAGGCACAAGCCCTGCCCTGTCACTCAAGGGGCAGCTCAGTTGGTACACTTCCCAGTGCTGACTAGAATAAAGATGCTCTTACAGCAGTGGGGACATCAGTCTATTATATACAAGATTAAGTAATTTGATTTATCCCATACACTGTCAAGCAATTGGCACCAGCTGATTAAAGATGGATTTCATGTTGAATATCTTAGAACTGGTAACACTACAAAAATATCAATTCAAGATATCTAAACTATTATTTAACATAAATTACTTACATTGCTCCAAATACTGGATTTCCATGTTACTCTATTTTTGAGTGCCAGATTTCATTTCAGACATGTAGATATCCCTGCATTAATTTCTCAGTACCTGACTTTTTTGTCTCATCAGAACATGACTTGAAAAGCAAAAAAGATTGACAAACACTGAACATAAGAAATCAACCCAGTAACATTAAATCTCCTCACACCAGTAGGTCAACAGCAAAGTGTGTTAAGAGCTGTAGCACTCTGAGGGTAAAGGTCTTGAAACAAAGTTCCTAAGTTTTAAAAAACAGTAGCAATAGTACATCACCAGAATTCAGCAATTGTGAGATTCTTCTCCATGTAGTAGTGTACGCAGACACCACTTTGAGACGTCACCATAAAGCCACTCTATGTAAGGTACTGAAGATGTTTCTAGGACTATTCTATAGGACATGCCTCTCATCTCTCTGCTTTTAGGCCTACCTAAGAGCAGACTGAAGGTGTACCTGGATCAATATTTGCATCTAGGCCAAAGCAAACTGTTCAAGCTCATTTTCAGTAGACTGACAACCTTTCATGTTACTGCCTGACTGCAAGGCACCCTACAGGCTCTGCAGCAACAAGCAGCCCTGCAGTTTCACAGCTTCTTCTCACAGATTTCCCATCCTTTGTCTGACATGCAAAACTCCACGTGATTCATCTCAGTCATTTCCATCCTACCAGAATCTGAAGTCCACACAGAAGAAAAACATATTTTAACTAAGACGCCTTCAATGAGCTGTTTCCATGTCTCTAACTTTTCTTTTGACTAAATCTGGATTTGCAATTTTACTGATTTTCAAATTCTTGGCACGGAAACATCTGGACTAAAGGCACAGCAGGCTCACAAGACAAAAGTGGAGCTCACTGGCAAAAGAGAGAGGCTGAGAGCATGGGAAAAAAGACTGATTGCACATGCTTGTCTTTAGCTACAATTAAGTACTCTAAAGTGTGATTAATGCAGAAATACTGTCAACAGCTGCTTTTCTGTAACACTGAGCTGGGTTACATTCAAAGCTCTGAAACCACGAAGTGAGCAATTCATCACTGACCTCTGCAATGCCCTTTAGAGCTAGTACTAATTACTGAAAACAGCTCCAGGTAGGACCATCCCTAGGAAAGTATTCCACAGCTTCAATGTTCCCTGAATTTGGCATAGCTGCTCTGAAGGGTGGAAGAATTAGTGGGGGTAGACTGAGTCTCTGTTATGTATTTGTGGAAATGAACTTCTAGTGACAACTGAATGGAAAGTAATCAAACGCTTAAAGTAATCTGGAGAAATAAGCTAAAATAGGCAGTTCTATTTCTATTGTAAAGCTAGTATTTTTGTCACAATCACCTAGTCAGTACTTTAGCTTTTTCCTATAAATTCAATATGTGCCACAAATGTGTTCCTGACCTCCCCAACCCCATTCACTGCCTTTCAAACCAGCAAAGCTAATAAAGAGAAGTGCCATTAAACACCTGAAGAACACTTTCAAGACAGCCAACATGGCAGCTCCGAAATACTGTAAAATTGGCAAGACCAACCTGACACATCATTAGCAGCTGTGATTCAAGTTGATAAGTCTGGAAATAGCAGGTTTACTAAAACATCAGTGTTCTGTAATTTCACAGGTTTTTTTTAATGCTCCTATTATTGTTTGTGTGTCTTAATGATGCTGCTCAAGTGTAATGAATCTTTTTACATATAAGATGCTCACACCTTAGGTATCTACATATCAAAGTAAAAACATTTTTGCAACCTTTTTTAAGTACTGCTTGTTGTCGCCCCCTCTTAGTTAAGAAAAACTTCGTATCTACTCAACACCATGAAGTGCTCGTGTTTGTACAACTACTCAGACATATTTTATCAGCAAGATCATCCCTATTAAAGACTAAATGCTTCCCAGATGTTCAGCATGTATTTATTTATCTTTGCTCTCACTTAAAACACTGTTAGTATCTTTCTGAAATTGTTTTTAAGAGGAAGCAGTCCTTTGAGAATACTGTGAAGTTGTCTTAAATCAGTGTTTGGTATCCATAATAAAATTTGCAACTTCCTCTGTGCTTTTACCAGTAGCAATTACAGCCTGCATGAGAATTTGTGCAGCGTTTCATGTACTTCTGATGAGCTTTCCAATAATACACTTGCATGTTGCCTCTGTTCAATTTAGTTCCAGTATAAATCATCTAACTGGCAAGAGAGTTCCATCTCTTGTCAACAGAACAATATTAGATTCGAACAATATTAGATTCGAACAATATTAGATCCTGAGTAACTGCAGTTCCCTTTGGGACCTGCAAGAATAGAAAGCTTTGCTGGAAAAGTGAGAGTTTCTTAGGAAAAAAAAAACACACACCAAAACAATTAAAATTCTTTGCTAAAACTACATTTTTACAAGGAGATGGAACATTTAGAACACAACTTACATCTGAATCAGTATCTTTAGGACTACTAAGGGATGACTTAAGAAATTCACTGTCTGAAAGCAGTACTGAGTAGACAGATAGGGCCAAATAAACACAGATAAAGTGAGTATCATGTCACATACTTACTGTCCACAGTATTTTCAGGAAAATACTGACAATTGGGCCCATATTCCAGCCAAACCATGAAGAACTCTGAATGGACAAGGCAGCAGGATTCAATCATAGGATATCAAAGCCCCAACTCAGTAGCTCTTTGTGAAGATGTTTTCCAGCATCCTCTCCCAATTCACTCCTCCAGTAAGTCTGACAGGCCAGAGCAACAGTGCTACCAGCTTTATACTACTCTCTTTCACAGAATCTCTTTGAAAAGGCACTCAAGGTTCCAGAAAGGACAAGCACAGTGCCAGAGGGCCATGCACTAGTGAAACACTCCATCAGAGCCAGCAAGCATCACTGGAACTCTGCTGTGCATGACAGCCCTTCCTAATGTGTGCACTCTGCCCCAACCAGACCAAACACAGAGGACAGAAAGAAGGCACACACTTGTACTTTCCTTCTCCTCCAAGAGGACAGAGCAAAGCAGCACCCTAATTCTTTTATCCTGTATGAATGAGTCTTATTCTAAAAAGTTCCTGTTAAAAGGCTGGCTTTCATACATTATGTTAAATAAGAATAAAAAATATTTAGCTTATCTTCACTGTATTAATTTTTTAAAGTTATATGTGAAGCTGTAAATTGGGGGAAAATTAAAGGGATATAAGAGGAAGGAACTTAACATCTTAAACAAATTTTAATTTGGTTTCTTGCCATTATTACAGTCGTGAAGTACAGCTACCACTCATCTCCTACTGTTTAGAGTTCTCTACCTTAAGGACTTAAATTTCTCTTTTCTGAATCCTCATGACAAGGTTTTTATTAAAGATTCTTCATGTAATGAGATCTTTAAATAAGAGAAAAACTGGGACTTAGCTGGTGCATAACTGTCTTGCACAACAGAAAATTTAATTTCTGAATAAAACCAGCAAAATCAAACATGAGAGGGTATGGAGTATTCTTCAAGTTTGATTTGCCATTTACAAGGAATTTTCAGATATCTGCACACAAGCAGTAAATAATCTGTTTGTCCTTTTTTTCCCCCAAAAAACCCCAAGTTTTCTTGTGTCTTTGAGTCAGCACACAACACAAGACATTTTTTACAGAGAAATATCATTTGGCTATTTCCTCTTCTTTTTTTTTTTTTTTCTTTAATAAATAAATAAATAAATGAGAAGCTATGTATGATTCAAACCTGCTGGGAACTGCCACAGCAGAATCATTCTCATGGTTGGCATAGTCAGTTCTTTTGTAAAACACTGTTTCCATAATTTTACCTCTTGTACGAGTAATAGAAGTTGGTTTTGCTTTTCTTGCAAAATACCTTTTCCTCTCCCATACTGCAGTCTGCCTGCTATGAACGCAAATTTTCATCATTCAAGTATGATTTTTTGCCTGGTTGGTTACAGTGACACTATTCCTCCAGTTTGATTAACTCTTGATGGGTACGAACCATTCATCATACTGAAACGATGGTAAGTGCATTACTAATTCAAAGCAGTTTTGAACTGAAACAAAAGAAAAGAAGTGACAACCTCCACTCAGTTACCGCTGGGTACTGAACAGGGCAGGAGCGATGTGCAGTGCATAGTGGTGGATGATAACGGGTTTATTCCCAGCGCGTATTCTGCAGATCCGCACTCACAGGGCCCCTTGCTAATTAAGCAAGTACAGCACGAGTAGAAACACCTTGGCCGCAGCAGCGCTGCTGAAGATCGACCCAGGTGAGCTCCCGCACCCGCCCCTCCCGGCCTGGCCTTGCTGCGGGCTCTGCCGCCAACGGCGGCTCCCACATCGGGCCTCCCGCAGGCCCTGTGCTGTCTGCCCCGACAGCCACCGTGAATGAGTCCCGGTGCACAGACCCCCTCAGCCCTGTGCTGTCTGCCCCGACAGCCACCGTGAATGAGTCCCGGTGCACAGACCCCCTCAGCCCTGTGCTGTCTGCCCCGACAGCCACCGTGAATGAGTCCCGGTGCACAGACCCCCTCAGCCCTGTGCTGTCTGCCCCGACAGCCACCGTGAATGAGTCCCGGTGCACAGACCCCCTCAGCCCTGCGCCTCATCCCGGAGCGCGAGCGGTGCAGATCCGCCGCTACGGGGCTCTGACCCGACCCCGCTCACTCTCCGCCGGGTGGTTCCGCACCTCCGCCAGGGCCCAGAACAACGGAACGGGAGAGGGGGGCGTGGGTTGTTCAAATGCGGCGACGATTTTGTATTTAAATGGACACGGAACAACGGAAACGGAGGCGAGTAAAACGGAAAGACTCGGATTTATGGGGCAGCTTCCCGGTACCGCCGCTGGCGGGGATGTCGCCCCTGCCCGACTCCGGCCAACCAGCGCGGCCGGAACCGGGCACGGGCGGCTCCCGCCTGACAGGGATCCCGTCTCCCCGAGCAAGGGCAGCGCCGCCCCACTCCCTCAAGGCCCGGGCCCCCGCGCCCCACGTACCTCCCCCGGCCCGGCACGGCCCGTCCCGCTCCCGGGACAGCGGGGCAGCAGCCAAGATGGCGGCGAGGCCCGGCGGCGGCGCGGGGCC